>JAOVVI020010711.1:0-12965 GCA_028571085.2 Nepenthes alata
AAGGAGGCCTCCATTGAATCCAGCTCTGGGGATGAGGCCACTATAGATGAAGTACTAAAGAGGAAGTCGTCGACGGTCACTTTATTTCAGACTTTCACATCTTCCTCAGTACAAATTCCAAAGGCAGTCGGACTAATTGAAGAGAGTGAGCATGTGGGATCTACTACTGAGGAAGTGATAGAGGTCACCCCTATTCCAGCTCCACTACTTGCTTCATATTATGTTTCAGCCATTCTGCCACCTCTCCCTGAGGAGTCCTTGCCCAATATTGCCACAACTTTTGCTGAAAGGACTTCTTGGATAAGTAAGATTCATTCTAGTGAGGCTATGGAGATGCCCTTACTTGAGACCCCAGAGACCAACATGACCGAGGGGGTCACTATAGAACTTTAGGCTGAAACTACATAGAAGCATTCTTTCGAGCCCCCAGAGCCCAAGAGTCGAATCATTGCGGGCGAGTTTGAAGAGGCAAAAGTCAATGTAATGCCGGAGGAAGTGTTGGAAGATGTTATGGTGGTTAGTCCAGGGTCTCCGAGAGCCGAGGCCTAAACCGCTCTAGAGATTCATACGGACGATGCAACTTGTGGGCATGTTTCTGTTTCTAAGGTAACTGTCTACAACCTTCTTTCACTTCCAAGTCATCCTTTTTGCACACTAATTGACTTTATTTCCTTTGTAGTTCCAAAAAATGATAATTCATCTTTCTGAGGCTGCAAAAGGACTTGCTCACAATTACGTGGAAAGGGAGAAGCTTCTGGCTGCTGAGGGGCATATCTCTGAACTTGAGCGTGAATTGGCTGATATGAAGTAGATGCACGGCCTCCTCAGAGAGATGTATTATAAAGTGGAGGATGAGCTTTGTTCCTCAATCCATCCCAAGGATGTTGGGAAGATATCCGAGTGCAACTACTAGGAAGGTATCAACCTCTGCAAACACATCATCCAAATGTAGGCTCCTGACATTCATGTGTCTGCATTTCATCCGAAGAATGCCAGTACCAGTCATAGTTCCGAGGTCGTATACCTTCCTGGGGACAATGAAGATTCTTGGGAACTAGTGCCAGAAACTTCTAGGCATCATCCATCTTTGTAATTAATTGGGGCTTTGTATATGTAATCATTTTATTAATCAATGATATATACTTACAAAATTTCAACTCTCTCTCTCTGTTTTGGTTAGACATTTTATATGTCCAACTTTGTATATTATCTAAGTTCAATTTGACTTATAAGCCTTGTTTGTAATATAAGTTTTTTCAAAACCATATTCGGCCAATGATGCTATCTTAAATGTCTTTTCACGCATACTTCTTAAAAAGCCCCCCAAGTTTTTTGTCCTCGACCTCGTTTGGACCGCTTGATGACTTGATCAAGTTTTAAGTAACGACTTCATATGAGTCACTCAGTTACGTGATTGAGTTTTTCGGACCAATGGTCCTTTATAGGAGTAGCCTAGACTATGCAATAATATGAAAGACAAGCAAACATAAAATAAAAAATGAACTAAAATTTTTATTTTTAAATTTTATAGTAATACAAGCACACAATATGATGCAAACCTTACATGTACAATTATTGAAAATATTTTCTGAGGTGACAACATTCTAAGTCCGAGGTACTAATCTACTATTTTTGGTTCGTAACTTGTACGCCCCATTCTTAAGAATGGCTAAGGCTAAGAACGGACCCTCCCAATTTGGTAAGAGTTTATTCTAATCGGTATTTTTACCTGTGGCTTCAATGCTCCGTAATGCCAGATCTTCCACATTAAACTGTCGCGCCTTTACCTTTTTATTGTAGTACCTAACAATTCTTTGTTAATATACTGCCATTCGTAACCGTACTTTATCTCAAACTTCTTGAAGTAGGTCAAGCTTTTCTCAAAGTCTTTGAGAATTGTGACGTGGATTAAAAGATTTGACCCAAAGGCTAGGGAGCCTAATTTCTATTAGAATAACGACCTCGGTCCGATAGCACAAACTGAAATGAGTTTTACGAGTCGGTTCTTTGGGTGTCGTCCTATACAACCAGAGGACAGAAGGAAGTTTGCCCACCCATAAGCCCCCAGCATTTTCAAGTTTCATTTTCAAACCGTGTAGTATTGTTCGGTTGGTAACTTCTACTTGTCTGTTGCATTGTGGATAAGCGACGAAAGTACGAACCAATTTAATCTTCAAACTGGCATAATACTTTGTGAAACACTTACTAGTAAATTGGGTTCTATTATCAGTCACAATAACTTCAGGTGTTCTAAATCTGCAAACAATTCTCTGTTAGAGAAACTCTGATATGTTTTGCTTAGTTATTTTAGCTAGTAGGACGGCTTTGACTCATTTCATAAAGTAGTCAATTCCAACTATAATGAATTTCCTTTGTCCTGAGGCCACTAGAAGTGGTCCAAGGATGTCAATTTTCAATTGTGCGAACAGTCAGGGCGCCTATAGGGCTTAAGTTCTGTGTATGGCTGACGGGTGAGGTTTCCACGCATTTGGTACTTTTCACATTTTCGGACGAAATCCATTGCGTCATATTTCATAGTGGGCCAATAATATCATTGCCTCATGAGCTTGAAGGTAAGATTTTTGCCACCAATGTGGGATTCACAGATACCAAGGTGCATTTCACCAAGGGCATACTCGGCCTCTTCTGATGCATGACACTATAAGTATAGAATTGGATAACTTGTTAGTATAATTTTCCATCAATAATGGTATACCATCCCACTATCTTCTTCAAACGCTTGGCTTCATCTGGATTTTCTGGTAATGTGCCGTCGGACAGATATTTCATATAGGGAGTCATCCAATTATCAGAATTGGTTATTTGCATGAGTTCTTATTGTGGTTCAATGATGCTAAGCACTTTTAGAATTTTACATAATTCTCGAGCATACTGCTCTAGATCTCCCGTTGCAGCATCTCTTGCCAATCTGTCTATTTTTTCATTTTCTTCTCGCAGAATATGAATCATTTTCACATGATTAAATATGAAAATTAAACTTTGAACCCTGGAAAGATATTGGTAAAGTAACGAATTAATAGTGTCAAAATTTTCTTCGACTTGATTAATAAACAATTATGAATCACTATATAATAAAAGATTTTTTGTCGAGCATTCTTTGTTTAATTTTAACCCAGCGAGCAGTGCTTTATACTTAGCCACATTATTCATCGTTGAAAATCCAATGGTCATTGAATACTTTATTTTTGACCCATTATCTTTAATACCACTCCGACTTCACAACCAATTTGCATTAAATAGCCATCTACGTGTAAGGTACAGGTCAAAATATTTTGGGGACTGTCAATCCGAATAACATCAGGGACGTGTATAATTGGTATCGTTGTTTCAACAATGATATCTGTGAGAGCCTGACCTTTCAAGGATAGCCTCGGTCAGAATTCTAAGTCGAACTCTCCAAATTTAATAGCCCACTTGACCAATCATCCTGACACATCTGGCCTTTGTATGATTCCTTTTAATGGTTGATCTGTCAGAACTATACAAGTGCCTGGAAATACAGTTGAAGTTTCCAAGTAAAATATAGAAGTGCCAGTGCCATCTTTTCTGCATAAGTGTAACGATTTTTGCATCGGTTAATATTTTATTGGTATAATATATCGGTCTCTTTCCATTGGACATTTCTCAAATCAAGACCAAACTTAAGGCAGTTTCAGACATAGCCAAATATAAAAATAATTCCTTGCCCTGCTATGGAGAAGTTGATAGCGGCAGATGAGAAGCATACTCCTTGAGTTCCTAGAAAGTGGATTCACATTCAGTCCACTGAAAGCTCACAGCCTTTGTGCCTCCCAATACCTGCAAAAATGATAAGTATTTCTCGGCCGATTTAGCCAAGAAACGTGAGAATGCTGCCAATCTCCCAGTTAATTTCTAGACTTCCTTCACCATCCGAGGAAGATTCATATACAAGATAGCCTTAATCTTTTCTGAATTGGCTTCTATTCCTCGGCGTGAAATAATGAAGCCTAAAAATTTTTCCAATGTTACTCCAAAGGTGCATTTAGTCGGATTAAGTTTCAAATGGTGTGTCCTCAAGACATTGAACGCCTTGTCCAGATCATGAATATGGTCATCCTAAAGTTCGCTCTTTACAAGCATGTCGTCCATGTATACTGTCCTATTTCGTTTGGTCTGAGCCTTGAATATTTTGTTGACAAAGAGATAATAAGTTGCACCGGTATTTTTCAGACTGAATGGCATAACTTTATAACAGTATATCCCTTGGTCGGTCATAAAAGATATATGCTCCTCGTCCTCTGGATTCATTCAGATTTGATTGTAGCCTGAGTATGTATCTATAAAGCTAAGTAATTCATGTCTAGAAGTGGAGTCTACCAACAAGTCAATTCTTGGTAATGGGAAGCTATCTTTTGGACATGTTTTATTGACGTCAACAAAATCAATGCACATTCTCCATTTCTCATTACTTTTCTTCACCATGACCACGTTTGATAACCAATTTGTGTACTAAATTTCTCTGATAAATCTAGCATTTAGGAGTTTCTTCACTTCCTCCCGAATGGCAATCAACTTCTCGATCGAATAGTTCCTTTGTTTTTGCCGAACAGGCTTGTGGCTAGGATATAAGCCTAACTTATAGATCATTACTTCAATTGGTATTCTTTGCATGTCGTTAGGTGTCTAAGCAAAGACGTCAGAATTTTATCTAAGGAAGTCGATAAGCCGACTTCGAAATGACTCAGACAAAGAATTTCTAATTTGAACGTACTTCTCAGGATCAGTAGGGTTCAGTGGAATCTGATTTTTTGATTCTCCAGACTAAGCTTGTAATAATGAGGTCTCATCACGGAGATCAAGGTCCTTATTTGTTTGATTCATGGTGTCCGAGTGACTTCAGATAAATAACATGTCCACTTAGTCACTTGATCTCCTAGGACCTCTCCGATGCCTAATGGAGTTGAAAACTTTACTTTTAGATGTGGAATAGAAGTTACAGCTCTGAACGCTGTTAAATTGGGTCATCGGAGAATAGCATTGTAGACCGATGGAAGATTTACAACCAAGAATGAAAGCACATTGATGGTTATCCTCGGATATGTACCCAACGTGACTTCTAATTGGATCACACCTTGTACGGGCATATGTTCATTATCCAGTTCATACAAGGGTTCTTCTATGATCCTTAACTAACTTTTTTTTGTCCTAATTTAAAAAAGGCATCCAAGTAAAGTAAATTTCTTAAACTTTCATTATCAATAAATACTCATTTTAGTTGGTAGTCTTTACTACCGTCCGAAATAATAGCGGTTACAACCAAAGAATCAGAATGACAGGATGTTACATTAGTTAAATCTGTGTCACTAAAATTAATCACATCATCCCAATTTTCTATCCTTGATTTTTTTTGGCCGATGGTCATCATTAAACTTTCCAAAATGTCATCCCGAGTGGGTCGCATGGAAATCATGTTCACAATGCCAGCTACAACTCGCCCTCTTGGTTGCTCAGCCTCATCTCCATCTGCTTCTCCGATGGTCTGTCTGGATCTTTGCAGGAATCAGTTGAGATATCCTTTCCGGATAAGCTCTTCAATTTTGTTCTACAGTATTCTACAGTCCTCGGTACTATATCCCACAACTGATGGTAATAACAATCCTTTAATTGGTCACCATCATCTGGGTTCTTCAATGCCTTCGGCCATTTAAAGAGCTTTTCATCCCAAATTTGCATCAAGATATTAGTGCGGGAACAATTTATGGGAGTCAGATCTTGTAGCCTGAATCCTTTTCTCGGTGTCAACTCAGACTTTTGCTACTTTCTTGATCCTCAGGGACTCATATTGTCCCCATTTTTTCTTTTCTCCTTTGCTGACTTGGGGTGGGCTGGTCTTTTGGTCATTTTGCCTCGTTTGCCTCCTCGACTGCTATATAGGCTCATGTTATGGCCTCGACCTCTCTAAAGGTCTGAGGGTTCTCATGGGCTATGTGCCTAAAAAAGTCATCATGTTCCAACGCAAATACAAAAGCACTTAGCTTCACCTCTTCGGTGAGCTTAGAAATTTTCCTGGCTTCGGCCGTAAATTTGGACCAAATTTTCCTTTTGCCTTCACTTGGACCTTATTTTACACAGGCTAAATGCCAGGGTTGTTTTTCTTCCCTCGTACTGGAGATAAACTGAGATAAAAAATTATCAACCAAATCTTGAAAAGCTCGAATAGAATTTGGTTGAAGGCGATAGAACCATGCTCGGGCATCGCCTTTTAAAGTCAAAGGGAAGCAAGACATATGGCTACCTCATCCAAACCTTGAAAGCTTAGAAACGTATAAAAGTGATCCAGATAGTCCATATGATCAGAACGTTCATCATACAGCTCCAAAACAGGCATCTTAAACTTATGCAGCAGAGATCGTGTACGGATCTCCATTGTAAATGGAGATCGCTGTAAGTCGACGGTTTTTCCTGCAGTGTCTTCTCCAAAGATACAGTCCCAAATTCTGTTGACTTTTTTCTCGATTCAGGGAGGAGCTGCCATCTTTTTTTTCATTGAAGAGATCCCTCAACTAGGATGATTTTTGAGCGGACTATGAACTTGGACCGCTCATAGCCCTTGGAGGATGTTCGCTATGAGAGGGTTCTCCACAGAACATGGGTTCCCTATTGTCATGAGAATACCAAGGGTTTCGTCTCTCAGGCCTATCCTCTCAGAGTCAAAGACTTAAATGACCTACAAGTCTTGATGGGACTTTTTTGTTTGAAGCCGTTTTAGACCCGAGGTCGTCCTGGTGGTCAATCCTCTTTGAGGGGAATTTTCTTCCCATATTCTTCTTCTTTTTAGATGTAGTGGTTTGAAAGGCTGAAGGAGGGACTCATTTTGGCCACCCATCCAATCATGTACAAAGCATTTGAACAACTTTAGCAAGTGCCCGTACATACAAATCAGGGTGATCGTCCATTTGATCAACATTGGGAGGACTGTTACCAGAAGTGGCCTCCCTAACTGGTGCACTGACTTCTGTCTTAGAATTCACCATTGTCATTTTTTATTTTATTTAAATTATGTTTAACAGACTTTTTGTTACGAATTCCCACAAACGGAACCAATGTTGCATCCGAGGATCTAATTGTTGTACGGACGAAGAAGTTTATCTGCTCGTCTTTTGAATCTTCAGTCTCCGTAAACTCTTAATCAAATCCTTTGCAATCACAAATAATAGTCAAAGGATTGGCGGGACTAGATCCTCGGTATATCCTCCGATACTCAAGTCAGTATTTTTCTTAAACGTGAAGGAAGAGATGAAAAATTAAAGTGTAATGAGTCTGAGGAGTTGGGCTCGTGGCGTCTTGGTTTAAGAGAGAGAGAGTTGCGCGCTGGGCTTCTTGTAGTGATTTGTCTAAAAGAACTTAAGTTCGTTCAAGTCGAGTCTTATTCTAGTCGAGTAAAGTTGTTCTTCTCGAATGAAGAGGATCCGAATTTATCGATGGCGGGCGGTTATCCGTTAGGACGGTTAATCATTTTTTTATCCATGGTAGTTGTAACTAACATTCATTATCGTTAGTTAAATAACTGCCTCAGTTCGTTAAATAGATACGACGGACCGTATTTTTCTGTCGAAAATCCGACAGAGTTTCGTCTATAATACGGATATTTGCCAATACAAAAACTCGTTCAATCTCTTGTACCAAACATAATACATTTAAAAATCCTAAAATCCGATAACATACAACAACCTCACATGGGATCCAATTGCCACAATTTATTCGTGGCCCCAACGCTGTGTATCTAACTACAATATTGGCCAAAAAGAAATGGCATTAGGTACCCGTTACAAACCACAATACTCTACGAAAATATAGATAAATCCAAATACGGTGAAAACTAAACTATATAATCATTTGTCTTATGTATAATATACATTAATAAGCCCAATTGAAATACAAATATATACAATTATCCATAATTAAGCAAAAGTATAAAATATAAGTATTCGATATAATCTTCCAAGCCCAGAGTCTAGTCCACTTCTAGTATCCACTCCACCTCATCGGGTATAACAGGCTTTTGCTAATCTGGAGGCAATGAGAGGTAGCAAGAGTGAACCAAATGGTCAACAAGTGCAATATAAACAAGTACGATAACAATTTATGTAAGATAAAGCAAAAGAGAGATATATGAGCATAATAAGGATGTGAAAATATAGACATGATCGAATATACTTTTGGGAATACAATATAAATTTAGGGATATAAATTTATTCATGCATAATTATTCATCTTTGCGGATTAGGACCAGTAAACCTTACTAGCTAAAGGAGCAGGAGAATGAGAAAATGAATGTGTTAAGCCACACATTCTGAAGTAACGGCTATATTTTAGGCCTGCGACTACTCGGCCATCATTTATCATATCGACTTTATTTTAGACATGCATCTACTCGACCACCATCTATATCCCCACATGTACCCCCGGGATCAATGGGCAGTCCTCGTCCTTCCACAATAATATCCTAAGGCTTGTCAACAATATCACACACTCCAATAAGAAGTCAGGATATGCGGTCAGTGTAATCTTCGAATCTCTACTGTGATATCATGTCATGCCAAGGGATATTACCCTCCATAACATAATCCATGGTCCTAATTTTATAATTTTTTATTATTTTGTGGAGAAGTCCACCATACTTCTTTCATCACAATTTCCCCATCCGGGAGTGTAATACATTCATATAACGATTTGTGGATCTCCCTTCAAATACTTATATGATATTTATATTTCTTTCAAATTTAAGTCTTCTCGCGAATTAATTTTTATGCATTAAGCATCATATAACATAGAAAATGTGAAAATTCTTACCACCATAATCCCAATTTGACTTTAGGGCTTCCGGATATCAATTATCTTCATAATTGCTTAACAATAATATTTTTCAAATTTTACAATTTAATATATGCAAATATTTATGCAACTTAATTAACAATTGAACTATGTGTAATCATGTAAAATTTCATAAAAGCCTCGGGTGAACGGCAACTTTGCACGTGAACAGTACCCGGTTATGCACATCAGACGATTTTCAAACGTTTGGGCATTCAATGGATAAATAATCAAATTCAAAATATGACTAATAAAAATCTTAAGTCAATTTATGCATAAAACTCAGAATAAATGCTTAAACGAGATTCAGGTGCAACCTAGGGTTTTGATGAACGAAAATACATATAAAACTACTAAAATTGGATGCCCAATTAATAAATTAACTTATATAGGATATGGGTAATGATATCCTAGTCCCAATTTATGCAAAAACCCCCCAAAAATCAAAAGCCAAATTCATCTGCGGGCGGGGTTAGGTTTTCGCTACAAAAATCAGTATTAATCCACGATTTAGAACATGAAATTCATATATATGCATAATCAAGGCATGGGAATCACAAATACATATATAGGTCGGGTATCAGAATAATAATAACCAAAAGGGATCAAACAAAAATCAGAAAGAACGGAAGAAAAGGGTATGGATGCACTTGCCTCGACACGATCTACGATTTCTCCAACTAACTCGAAGCTAGAAACAAACCCAAGATCCTTGATTTTCCTCCTTCTCTCTCTTCCTTTGCATTCTCCTTCTCTCTCTCGTTCTTTTTGAAAAATGCCCGTTACAATCCCTGACGCGCTTTTATATCCGAACTGGCGCTCAGCTCCGCTCAAGCAGCCATCAGATGCCAAGGCACTCAAAGGGTTGTTGCTCGAGCGCCCATCGAGCGATCTTCGAGTGACCCGTTTTGCTAACCGCACCTCTGACGCGCCTCGGGCGCTCCTTGGGCACAACATTCTGCTATTTGCACCCAAGTGGCACCTCAGGTGCTAGTCAGGCGCTGAGCCCCTCATGCCTATTTCGCTTCTGGTACTTATTTTTTCAAATACTTTAAGCCTAATTTTGATTATATTTATATAATTACCTCCTAATTATTATATTTGAAACAAAAACCTCACAAATCTCCCCCACTTATAGAAATTTCATCCTCAAAATTTAACGACCTCAGACTTAACAATAGGGGATAGTCCATTCAGATTCCACATCCGTACTCCCAAACCACTTTCTCGATTAGAAGATTATTTTTAGAAAACCTTAATCATTTGAATCATCCTAATCCTCAACATCTAATGCCTTTTATCTAAGATAAAGATTGAAACCTTACTATAAGACAATTTTTTAATCTCCCACAATGGTTAAACTCAATCATAAACCTTCTTCTCCAATTATCGGTATATGGAAAACATCACGATAATCTACCTAAATTAAAAGGTAAGCCTAATTATCGTTTGCCTCTCCGACCTAATACGAAGTCCCAATCGGACTAGTAGACACACCTACTTCGATTCATCCTAATCTTCAAAAAAATTATTCAATTAGAACCTCAACCTTATCCTGAAATCTATGGACCGTGGGCCTACACGGTCCCTTTGTTCTACTCTGATTAATCATTTATCAGGATATTAAGAATTCTCTTACAACTTCTATCCATTGATCATATCAGACTTCTAGGTTACTTGACAATTATGAACCTAAGGAAAATCCTAAGGACATCGATATAACTAGAGCAGGGTCCAAAATCTCTAGATTACAATTAACCTAGGTGGCACGATTGAGTAATCACCTAAAAGACTCGAACTCAAATACTTACCCAAATCTTTCATCTTGTTGGTATACCAACAAGCCAACTCATAGATTTCAGTCGAATCCCTCAAAGTCATGATAAATGGGCTATCCTAATCTGTCAATTTTACAATATCCAAATGGTACCCCTAATTATTACTTCCCTTAACATCCTCAAAACCGAAATGATGAGGGCTTCTCATCTTATAATTCCATGACCTAACTACTTAAGAGGAAACTCTTCCTTCTAAAACCAAAGGCAAATCACCCCTTTCACTTATATATTAGGAACTACTCTAGATTCACCCTACAATAACTCCTATGATGCACCAAGACATACACAATCCAAAGATTCTTGACATACACTTGTTAGCAATAATATTCGCCATTCTTGAAGGATACCAAAACTCACCGTTACGGTTTTTAAACAGATTTTACCCACTTGCACTGTCTTATGGCCATCTCTTCCTATGAGACGACCTCTCAATCCTTTAGAATTATTAGACCATAACTATCTCTATAAGCAACTCTATCAAAGTAAGGATTTTAATGGCTAATCCCAAACTATAGGTGAAGTAATTCTTGTCATAGGCTTTACATCCTCTTAACCAAGGGCAACCACCCATACAAGTCAAGAGATATGTAATCCCAGAGCTTCCCCAAAATGATCACATTTTACCATAACTTACTAGACCCATTAGGGGTCAACCCAAATAATAAGATCAATATCTAATTCTTAATTCCTCGTAGGCTTTGCCAATGGAAGCTTTGTATGGTATTCTGGAAGTTAAAGCCATATGGCATTGCCAATTTTAATATCACTGGAATTGTGCAAAAACTAGGACGATGATGCTTGGCTTTGCTGATGGCATTCTCCTTTTTTTCCAAAGCTGATACAACTTATATAACAATTATACATAATTGCCGTAAGAAATTTGAAAATCTTTCGGGCCTATCAACTAATAGAGACAAAAATGAGATCTTTATATGTTATAGGGATGAGAACACCTGTTGGGATATTCAAAATATTAAGGGCTTCAAGCGGGGCAAACTCCCGATGAGATATCTAGGGGTTCCCCTCAACACTACTAAGCTCTCATCGAAGGATTGCAAACCTCTACTAGACAGGGTTCTTAAGCGCATCAACTCCTTGAAAAATCATTGGCTTTCTTTTGAGGGGAGGCTTCAATTGATATCTTCCATTCTTTCAACTCTTCATACATACTGAGCGTCCATCTTTATCTTACCTAAAGCAACTTTGAAGAAGATTGAAGCTTATATCAGATGCTTTTTTTGGCAGGGATCTATTGAAGGTTAATCGGCAGCTAAAGTTGCATGGGATAATGTTTGCACAGCTAAAGACAAAGGGGGACTAGGTATAAAAACCTGGTTACCACTAATAAAGCATTCATCTGTAGGCTTTTGTGGAAGATCGTAACCAAAGACCAAAATTTTGTTTGGACAGGCTGGTGCTATGTTTATCGAATTAAAGATCACTGTATTTGGACTATTAAAGTTCCAGACTCAGTTACCTGGAGTTGGAAGAAAATTAAGAAACTTTGTCAGGCTCTGCATCTCAAAATATACCATCACACTGGAAATGGGGAGGAAACGTTTCCGTGGTAAGATAATTGACACCCATTGGGCTCTCTCTGTGATCATTGCACGGAGAGGTTGAGATATGTTACTGGTTTATTGAAAGATGAAAAGATCAGGGAGATTATTCAGCAAGAAAAATGGTAGTGGCTGAACCATTTTGACATGGAGGTAACTGACATCATGGAGCATGTGACGGAACGGATATTTATATATATATATATATATTCCGTCAATGACCTCCCGGAACTAATACCAAGGTTTCGGTGGTTCAGTCTGGGCCGATCGTATCGTCAAAATTATAGGATCATAGATGCCATCTAGGTTTCATACATACTAGTCGACAACATAGCGAAATCTAATATTCTAAGGAAATATTCATAATCATTTTCATAAATCTCATTCCTGAATACATAAGTCATGAACGTCTAATCACAAAAGTTTATCCATTCTAACACATCATTACATAATTTGCTTCCTCGTGACGGTTTTCCAAAAAGTATGCTCCTGAACCCTTACAAATTCTTCAATTAGATTCTAGTCACTCCGTCTCGTCAGGCAAGAGTTCTAAGCTTCCATCTGAGGGGGGAAAAATAGAAAACAATGAGCCGGAGCTCAACAAGGTACATGTAAATTTTTCATAAAACGTTCGGGCTGTCAACAATTACAGATACACATATCGAATATCATTTAACCACAATTATGCATGAACACATATTGAATATCATTT
>JAOVVI020010712.1:0-12964 GCA_028571085.2 Nepenthes alata
CCCCAAACCCTAATCCCTAAACCCTAAACCCACGCTAGCGTGCCTGACGCGGCCTGACGGTGTCAGGAGGCAGGCGGCCGGCCTATCAGTAGGACCCAGTGGCCAACGGTCAAATTTTCCCCTATAAATACCCAACTCCACGCATCAAACGGGGGATCGATGAATCTTTCCTTGAGGGCATTCTCACATCCCTCAGAGGCTCTCTAAATTGTAAAGAACTCAAGAAAAAAAAAGAAAAATACTGTAATTTATATTCTTCATACTCATATAGTGGAACTCTTTGCTAGGCCCAGAGCCTCATGGTTTTTCCCCCTGATTCAAAGGTGGATTTTCCACGTAAAAACTATGCGTTATATTCACTGTCTCTCACCCTCTCGATCTTAACATTCGCTCGTCCCGCTCGGACTCAGTGGCTCACCATTCTCGCTCAACCATTTCACCCCCATCTTTTATGTTGCAACTTATCTCGTCCGCGTGACGTCATCACCAGCGTACGGTCATCGGACTCGGACGCAACACAAGGTAATCTCTCAACTACCGGATTTTCTTTTGTCATATTTTATGAGTATTTGCTGCTTCGAGTGTCACCCTTTTTTACTCATGCTGCTGAACATTTAGGTGTGTTTCAAACTATGGCCTTGGCTCCTATACCTTGCGGCAAGTTTGTCTAAAAAATATTTGTTTTTCTTGGGTCAATTTTGTTTTCTTTCTTTAATGTGACAAATTTATTCAAAACCTATAAAAACAAGTCACCTTTTACCCATCGAGAATTTTCTAAATGCGTAATCCATCATCCTGTTCTCAGCATGTTTTGTCAAGATTTGTGTATAACAGTAATAGCTATTAAGTGCTCTAAAATCATCATTTTTTGACATATAGGGTTTGAGCGTAGTTAATTTCCGAATAAAAATCTAGATTGATAAAATTAATTTAATGGATCTAGTATATAATCGAAGTAGTAAATTTGTTGATATAAATAGACTAACAGGGATTTCCCCCTCCTTATTTTTGGATTCATTCCCCTTCGTTGGCTTGTGTTTCGGATGTTTTTCTGTTGACTAGCACACAGCATGTGTTTTTGAATTACGTGATGCTTGTCAAATCAAGACATAAGCACTCAATTTGTCTATTACAGCTAGCAAGGTAGACTTAAATAAACAGCAGAAGAAGTCTCATGGAAAATCACTGGAGCACTCAAATTGTGAGGGGACGCATGTCCCTGTTTACATCAGTAGACAATTGGCACACAACATTATTATTGCCTGAACTAAAATATGTGCTGCACTTAATAGAAAAACGAAACAGGGATTCGTCAACTGTAAAACCATCAACAAAAAATGTCAGCCATTTGGTTGTGTTGGAACTGGTGTCACATCTAGCATGTGCATTTGTAATCTCTTGTTGGCTACAGTCAAGAAATTTACAGTTTCGTATCATGAAAATAACCTCATTGTAATGAATGGTGAAGTGGTCTATTTGACCTTTTATTGTGGGGTGACTTATTTATTTTTTTATTTATTTGGCTTTTTTTTTGTGATGTTTTGTTCAAAGGCAATAAATCTGGTTTGGCATGTTTTGGGTATGCAGTCAGAGCAATTAAGGCAAACAGATGATTACTATCGTTGGAAGCAAATGCAGGCTTACTAAGGTGGTTGTGTTCATGACAAAATATATCCCACCCATCCCAAGCCATCGAAGTGATAACCTTCACATTTACACATGATTTAACCACAGGAATTTTAGTACTCGGACAGCAGCCGGACATCTACACTGTTTAGGTAACAGTCAGAACCACATGAAAAAGGAATCCAAGCCAATAAAACTAAGGATAACACACCTGCAGCAACTGCAACAATAGAACACCAAAGCCCCTCACCGGCATCCAACTGCCCATGCTTAATTCCTTATTCTGCCGCTAGCAGGCCGAGAATTATGCTCCGTCAGTGTCTTTATGACATTTACCATAGCTCGCAAACGGTCCCATATGTTCAATCCATAGAGTGCTTCCACGAGCGACTGCTGGAACTCCCAGGCATTATCTGCAACAGGATACTGCAGTTGGCAAGCCAAGACAATCAGTGAACTAGATAATATTAACTGTGGTGTTTGGATGTTGGAAGAAAATTAATACGGGAATGGAGTATATGTACTGCCACAGAATAAGGTGTGAATAAAGATCACAATTACTTGGTTAGTAAGAGAAAAAAAATATCACTCCTTGCATTCCATAGGGAATAAATATTACCACTACACCAGTGGCTGGGTGCCGCAAGCTGGAAACATGGCCAGTGGAAGGCATGGACCCAGTCAGCATCCAATGGGTTACGGTGGCAGGAAGCGGACAACTGTGGTCCTACTGGTAATACTTACTCCCTAAGATTTAGCAATAAATAAAACCAATGAGATAAGTTACTCTCACTATTTTTTATAGCAAATATTAACAGTGAATAATAGCTATTATCATTGAAAATATAAAACCAAACAAGATAATAACATTTGTCTAAGAATAAATAATTTCATAAAACAATATTTGTTATCCAATGCCATCCAACCAACCCAACCAAACTGTAGAGAATTATTTGAGCTTTTGTAGCAAACCTGAAGAGGCTTGGGTATTCTTGTTTTGATGTATGGCCACCATCTATCTTCAGCAACCGCTTTTACGAGACAGCAAGCCCTGAGTCCTTCTACACCGGCAAATCTTCCAAAACCACTGTGTTTAACACCACCAAACGGCAGGGACTGGCAAATTTACAAGAGGGTGAAATCAGCGCAGCCGGTTTAAGGGGAATTAACAAGGTGTATTTGAAAGTTATTATCCAACGAGAAAATAGCTCTTAATTGAGGCCAAATTCGCTCAGAATCATTTAACAAAATATACACAAATTGAGGGAAGGCTGTTAAATCACTTGCATTTCACCATGATCCTCTTACCAATGTTTAGGTTAATAGTTTCATATTCTTCTTAAGTTTATGCTCCACAAGGATTTAATTATCTCAAACAATGTGAATGTATCAAATTTTTTTTTTTAACCCTAAACAATATTGATATCACATTGAGAAAAAATTGCATCAAAATAAATGGTGGAAATAATAAAAAAACAAGAAAAGAGATGTCCCTATGAAGAAAACAAAGAAATATTTTCTATCAGATTTAGAAAGCTGGGAATCATACAGCACGTTTTTAATAGAAGTGATGGGTCCATTGATAATGAGAAAAGATCTGAAACCAAGATGCAAGGATATTCTGAATTCGCAGGCATCTGCGTTGCTGAGTGGCAGAATGATTGTACGGAAGGCCGACTGGCCGATTACTGAGCCACCTAGTTGCCAAAATACCATGTATCCGAGTCACCAGGTGGTCAAGTGGTTGCTCTATTGAGCCATCAAGCCACTTAGCTGTCAAGCTACTTGGCCACTGAGTTGTTGAGGCGTCAGGTCAACTTGTCAGATCAGCATGCACTACACAAGGGGAGTCATCTTAGTCATATAAACGGATCTGCTTTATCACTGTAGACCATAACAATGAAGCAGCCAAAGCAGTTGACAAGAGTCAGAGAAGCCAGCATTCGTTAATGTGCCACATTAGCCACGACCAAAATAAAACGTTTGATGAGTTATCCATGTGGCAAATTATTCACAAGACCCAAGATCCACTAAGCCTGCTTTCATAATTATGGTAATTAGTTCCAAAGACATGAACTCCTCATAAAGAGAATGATTTTTTAGTAAAGGGCTTTAACCCCTCATAAATAGAACCTCCTATTGAGTAATTAATCATAATTTCTCGTAAGGAAAATGGAAAATTACCTCCTGGGGCATTACAAAACCTCCCCAGCATGAGGCTTAATACCACTATAAATAAATACAAAGCCCCTTAATATAGAAAGGGTATTGAATGCTTCAACAACTTAAGAATCTAAAGAATCTTCGGCTTCCAAGAGTGTCACTCTTACCTCAAGGATTCTGAAAAACACTAGTTCAATCACAAGTTTTGCAACACTTGAGCTTGCACAAAAAGTTAGGAGACTTTCCTCTAAATAAACACCCTAAAAAATCTTAAGGCACAGAACATTGCCATCCAAAAGCCAACCTATTCTCTCTCCTACTTCTCGCTTTATAGTTTGTCTAGTGCAACACTGACTTGAACATCGAAAGTAAACCAATGAGTTATTCATTTACCTTTGAACTTTTGCTTTGGTTTATGATGTGCAGGTTTTTGGTTAGAAGATCCAAAATCCTACTTAGGAATCTCTCAAACTAATTCCCGATTCAAAGTACGTATTATTAGCGTCATCTACGGAAACGAATTAGTCAACTTATTCCATCCATAGCACGACTAACAGAACTATGATATCCACAACAGAGGTTACAGCGAGCACTTGAGCCCAAGGATTCCCCTGCCACATCTCAAAAAAACATTCTGGTTGGAGGCACCCCACAGGAGAATGTTAGCCATCTAAACGACTATTCCCAGGAAGTCTAGACTTGGCCGTTATAGCAGTCTGACTCTATAAAATGATCAAAATGATGAAGTCATTTTGTGAGAGAGCCAAAATCAACCTCAAGAGGCCAAATTTCTAACTCCCCAAAGCATTAAATTTTAGAAAAAATGTCATGAGAATAGGTAGCCTTCAGGAAGGCACATGAGCAACCAATATCTTCTAGGCCTAGTTGAGTCCATATGCCTCCTGATTAGAAAGACTGGTCAACAATGAAGAAAGAAAATTGAATCCTAATCACCGTGACCCAAGATCTCAGCCACCATCAAAGGTAAAGCCATGCAAAGATGAAAGGTCATGTGCCAGAACCCATCATGCAGACTTGGCAACATCGATTCATCAAAGTCTCAAAATAATATGCCGAGCTATAAAGCTCTCGTAGTGCTCATAAATCAGCCTTCTTTGTAAACATTGAGGAGAATCAAATAAATTGAAAATTGAGTTTTTAGAGAAGCAGCAGCCGGTCAGACTGTTCTCACAAGTTGGATGCCCTACACTCTAGAAATTCTGGGACAATGTCTTTCCCAAGTTCAAGATGCCCATATTAGAGATGTATGATGGAAGCACTAATCCAGTAGATCACTTAAATTACTTCCACATACTTTTCAAGTTTTGGGTTTGAGGATGCAACACTCTGTCCATGTTTCCCACTAACATTGAAAAGAGACACTTGAGTTTGGTTGTATTTGGAGGAGAAATATCCCTCACAACTTGCTAGCATTTAATATGCTCCAGGCGAAGGCCTGAAGCACTACGGCAAGTAATTGAGTCCCTTTTTAAATTTCACAAATCTGTTCTGGTTCATATCAGTTTTCCACACACTATTTTTCCAAACAAATTCATTACTACAATATCTTAATCATTTCAACATCTTTCATTCTAAAATATTACAACATCAGTAAGATCCAACATGAAAATGTCAGAATTCTGCAACAGCTGCTTTTGCTACTAATACAAGTTCAGCAAAAATGCAAAGTTACACAGCATGGCTTCCTTTCTTGTGAAGAATAATTCTTTAATCTATAATTCAGACATCACATGCTACAGCAATCTGATTTAGTCTGATGCGATATCATTCTTCCACAGTATTAAGTAAAACTTTGGTTTTGATGCTTTCTTGGGCAAGCTTGGAAGGCTTTTATTCTTAACATGAATTCTGCCATAACTTGAAATTATGCATGATTAATATAAGTGGACTTAATTAGTATAATATAATGGATTTTGTATAATATAATGGATTTCCTCCAGTATGGGCCAATTGGTTTAGGTTATGGCCTAATAGACTACTAGACTTGGATTTCACCTCAATGACTATGAAAATTTTGATCCTTTTTTTTTTTTGACCCAATTACTTTCAACATGGAGAAATCTTGGGAGCCCATTCAAGACTTGTAAATTTGTGAAAAACTATGGGAATATTTCATACCTTGGTGGGACTTGTGATGTCAAGCTAGTATAGGGTGGGAGAGTTAGTGGAACACTAAGAAGTCTTACATTGATAAGTGTCTTCATGCGTGAAGTGAGTGGATGTGGTAGGGAGGTGGAGCATGCATGCTTGCAATGTATTCTTGGTGCATGCTTCTAATTTTTAAGTGTCCTATGAGGTGACAAGTGAAAAAGGCTCCCAAGAATACTATAAATAGGCATCATTTGGACCGTTAGACTCCACCACAGCCTATCTCAGCTGGATTGAGTGAAGGAGAGTAAGGAAAAAGCTTGAATGAGATTTTAAAGGAAGGAAAGGTATCTTGGAGAAATCAAGTAATTCATATTCTTCTCTTCTTTGTCTTTTAAGTTTATAATGAAGAAATAAAGAATTTGTAATGGCACTTTTGAAGATGATTTAGTAAGTTAGAGCATGAAAAATACATGCTTAAGTCATAAAAAATTCATATGAAAATTATGGTTTAGCTTATAGAATTTATGTTAGAAATACTCTTAAGATTATCATGCTTTAAATCCAAACTGGCCTAATGGGTGTTAAGGTAGAATTACCTAATCCATAAAGTTGTTACATGATAAATTAAGATATTGTAGAAAACATTGTGTAATTAAATAGTTTTAAGTAAATAGTTTTAGCAGTCATGGAGTAAGTTTATCAAGTCAAAAAAGGACATAATGTAACAATTTTATGAAATGTTTTATAGTAAAGCATTGCATAATGAATTCAAACAAGTATTTAAGAGGATTTCAAGTGATTAAGTTGTTTTGAAATTTATTAGGGATTTTGGTTAAGGGGACAAATTGCATGTAGGAATCCAAATATATAAAGTCAAGTTGTAGAAACAATTTTAGTGATTAAGTTGATATTTAAATCTTATGATGAAATTCATGATCCTACTAATTTTTAAGAAAATGTGCCAAAAATAATCACCTAAATTTCATATTTGAGAAGGTTGTAGAGAAAATAATGATACAAATCATGGCAATAAATTGATCATAATTATTACATTTATTATACTAATAAATGAATAATAAAGCAAAAAATTAAAACCACAAAGTTGATATGTGTTGAGAACTCAAAATAAATATTACAAATTTCAGCTAAATAGTAAAATTTATTACTTCGGTAAATTATTGGAATAAACTGAAAGGAATTGTAGGACATAGAGCTCAACCTTGGTCTAAATCAAGATTTGAGGAATATTAAGTTCAAATAATAGAGTTTAAAATATGGAAGTGCTGGAATTTCCAAGACTTGGTAAAAATATAATTTTTCTTCTTGAAATTTATGTATGCCTTTGAATAATTCATTGGCCTCCCTCTAAGTTTTTATCATCATCATGTTATTCTCATGGATAGGATAAAAATGTGTAAACATTAAAGAATCCAAGAAGAAGTCCCCGGTTTAGACTACCTTGGACAAAACCTAATTCATTCCATCAATAATTTTGCCATGTTGATATGTTGTTATGCTTACTTGTATTCATGACATAAACCACCATATGAAATTGACTTTGAGACATTTCTAATTATGAATGCATACAGGCGATGGTATATGCTATTTTAGTCCCAACCATAGGGGAGGTGGAAGCGCGTTTGGCTAATGGTACTGAATTATAACTTGGGATAATATATAAGAAACTTTTACAGTGTTATAGTCCACAGTTTGGCCTGTAGTAACCCGGATCGTGACATATATTGTATTAGATGTCTAACTTTCTTGTTCTTGAATTTGAAACCTTATTGTCCCCTCCTTATTCCTGTTCTTTACAAATTGTTGCTCGACAATGAACAAACACAATTCTGCATTGGTTGAATCATCACAATGGTTCTGTTTCAAAAACTGAACTGCAGTCCCAGACTTGCTGTTTCAGTTCTGATTTCTGATTTTTTAAAATCAGAAATGTGATGGAATCCTACAGTTGTTTAGTACTTGCATGCTTCAAATATCAAGCCAATTGCGTGCATCATATTGGTCCTTCTCTTTGCTTCACATTTCAAGCTCAAGAGCCACATCTTCATCAACGAGGGGGGCCTCTACTGAATTAGCTATAAAATCAGCAAGCTAATTTTTATTGTCTTCACCCAGACTCTTCTCAGAGCTATTGCTACTTTGTTTAACTTGTACAGTTTAGTAGATATATAGTAGATAGAATTTTTTTTTTTTAACTTTTTGTTGGCATAACTACCTCACACCCTCCATCCTTGAGGACAGGGATGAATTCAATCTGGGGGTAATGTCATGAATCACATTAGGAGGCCAGCCAAGGGATTATAATGGATGACTAATCACGTGTCATGTCATCAATTAGTTAGCTAGTTGGTAGTTGGTAGGTAATAATTGTGTCATTGTAATTAGTATGATTAGTTAGTAATTAGCAGGTATTTGGTTAATTAGTAGTTAGCTGTCATGAATTACTGTGTGGTTGTAATACTAGTAGTAGTTAGCTGGGTTAGTGGTTGTAATGACTTTAAAGAGTTTATATAAGATGAAGAGCTAGCGTGAAGCAGGTATGGGATGATAATAGAATGAAAGACTGAGTTCCTATTGGATTTTCCCTTATTTCTGTCTGGGTCTCTCTTTTCCTCTATTCTCCTATAATTCTCTTCTTTTTCTGTCTTCTATTGACACTTCTCCCTTGTGATGGATTCCTGGCAAGGATCATCATCAGAGGCATCTCAAACGCCATTCCTACAACGAGTACAATAAATAGGAGGTTCCACATTGACATACCGCCTGCCCTCACAGAAGCCATTCCTACTATGAGTATAATAAATATGAGGCTAAAAATTGACATTTCACCTGCCCTCACAGCTATCCATGTTTCACTTGCTCCCTCCTCAAAGCCATATGGTTGGGCAGATGGAGATTAAACAGTGAAGATGGCCAGAAACGGTCCAAAGAGGTGGATGAATGCTTGCTTGTATCCTAATTCTCTCTCTGGTAATACAATGAACAGGTTTGGAAGCTCATAAATAAGGTAACCTTTGATGAAGCAGAAGCTAGTAGCTCCATCCAACAAAGTTGTAAAGCCCTAGCTACTACAAGAAAGAGCTGCAAGATTATTAGGGGAAGGTATAGGTATCAAAGACCAAATGGACTCTGTGGAAGAAGGCGCTAGTGCAAAATGCTTTGGTGATGCATTATAAAAGGAGGAACCTTATTATACTTGATTGCCATAGACTGGAGAAAGAACCCATGTTAGCTGCAATTGGTAAGCATCGCACAAATGATCCCATAATGGATGAAGCTGAAATCTGTAAAAATTTTGAATATACTTGTGAGAGACAAATATTTGATGCAAGATGACATCAATGGGTAATGACTGTATAAACGAAAGAGCTGACATGATACACAAAATTGCTTGTACTGTGAATAAAATAATTAGTAATAAAGCAGAATTCCAAGACTGCAGTTTAAATTTCATCAAGACACTTGGAAATCAAGCAGAACATAATACAGCACATGAGTATTTGAAGACCAATGGATTTAATCAGTAGATTTTTGTATCCAGAATAGCTTTTTATATCATACTTAAGTCCCAAATTAAACAAAAGATGGTTTATTTGTATCTTGACTGCTTTTGTAAACGGAAAACAACTTCATCATGACACAAAAAAGTACTCGTCAGCAGACCCAAAGAATTAAAAAATTCCAATTTTAAAAGATTGTAGATTTGCAGTAATTAGCTGCATTCAAGTACTACTCAATACCAGATTTCAGTATTAGATCAACTGAGGTTGGTTTGAGTAGACTAAAACCTCAGAATAGACAATCAATCAAATAAATTCAATCCGAAAATTCAGACTCAGAGCCAAAACAAGGCTCAAGATAACAGAACCAACGCACCCAATAAAAATACAGCAAATTTGATTTCCATTACTATCTACCTTCAAAAGGTAAACTATCTTCAATTTCTTTCACACATGGGAGCACTATATTCACTACTGCAAACTAAAAGGACATATTACCTGGCACATGTAAGTTGATGCAAAATCATTAATTGCAACAACTCCACAGTGTATATGAGATGCAATTTTTTTGGCTCGCTGCTGGTTGCCAGAGAATACTGCACAGCCAAGCCCATATTTCGAGTCATTTGCAAGCTTAATGACTTCTTCATCAGAACTGAATTTCATTATTGGCATGACAGGTCCAAAAGCCTACATGACAGTCAATATACTCAATTTAGCAAGCAGTCAGCATGTGAAACATACGAATTAAATTAGACATCAGCATTAAAAGGCAATCACCAAAAAGTGTTTAACCAAAATTAGATTGTTAAGCCACAAAATGGATCCATAAATGGTATCAGATATGCATAATTCAAATACCAAGAGAACATTCAGACAACACAATTGACAGGAAGTCTAAAAAGGGTAATCACAAGTTCCATTGGAGCACAACAAATCCTTTTACAGATCATGATAGATGAGCTAACCTCTTCTTGCATTAACTGCATTGTGTGGTTCACATTAACGATAACAGTAGGTGGAAAGAACTGATCAACTGCATCACCCCCCAAGTTGCCAAAACTTCCACGACCAACAATTTCTGCTCCTTTGTCCAATGCATCGTTCACTAGGTTTTGAAGCTTTTCACTATGATCTTGCATACATATGGCTCCCATATCAAACTTTCCTGCAAGAGGAGGACCCTGTATACAAAATCATTACCTAAAAATTTGCTAAATGTATTTTGACATGAAGCAGAAGGCTTAAACATGAACTAGCTGGGCATCAAGATATCATGAACTCACAGATTTTCCCCCAGACTTCCAACAAAATGCCAAAAATGCATTACTAAGCATGAATTAGCTGAAAAGGTGCCTATTTGGGTAAATTGTTTAATTTCTAATTATCTTAATAGGGACCTAATGTAACATGGTCGAACAGCCAGAAAGGGAGGTCCCATTCACGGATGAGCTTCCAGCCATCAAGGGGAAATGATTATGCTGGCTCTGTGGTTGAAGTTCAATTGGGCCAGACCTTATAGGGCAGCCAGATGTTGAGCATGTGAATGGAACTGTAGTGAAGCAAATTAGTGAGCATGAATGAAGCTGATACTAAAGCAGCATGTAAAATGGATGATGAATTTAGGGGTGCAAATTACCATGATTAATTGCAAAAACTCAGGCAAAAACATGGGTCCGCTGGAGTACAAACATTGGGAAAGGCTACAAGATATTAAAATGAACTTTCGCAACAAACTCACATCTCGTAATTGACTTTGTTTCAAGGTGAGTTTTGGCTGATGGAGATAGGGAATTTCAACTTTTGGAGATAGAGATAACGATGTAATATATAATGAGAGAGATAGGAATTTGAGGGATACAGCAGTGGCTAATGGCACTTGTGGTGTCATGAGAAAGAGAGACAGAATTGACGACTGGAGACAGAGTGAAAGAGAGTAGATTTTGGCGGGTTAGCAGTGTTAAGTTAATATCAGAGATGAGTGCTAGTTCTCTGAACCTACTCACAAATTACCAGAGATTCAACGGATACAAATAATGACTGGCTGGAGACATACGACTCTATGATTAGCCATGGATATGCTGGGTGTATATGTAAATTGGGCTTAGTAAGTACATTTCAATTTGACCAAGTGGCCCCCCACCCCAAAAAAAGGAAAAGAAAGTATCAACTGAAATTGCCATCTATATCTATCACATTATCAGATATTGGGTCCAAGGCCAAGCACTGGTAGTTTTGGACAATGGTGTGGCTGTTCAAAGAATGTTAACACTGAGCTCACAAGTTGATTAAGGATACATCATACATAGAACACAGACACAAACAGGGAGGCAGATCAACACAAAGATTATAAATTTCAGAAGAACACTCACTGCTGTAACAGATTTCACAATTCTTACTACTTGAGCAACAAAAGAACTGTAAATATCATGATGAACATAAAATCGCTCAGCCCCAGCACAATTCTGTCCACTTGATTGAAGAGAAGCCCTAACTGCAATTTCTGCAACCTATATCAAGAGAAGTACTTCTCATTCTTAACAATGAAAATCATTGCTACATACAAAAGACAAAATGGTCAAAGTTCACATAATAAGGGTCAAAGAAGAATGTCTAAGTCCAATACATATTAGAGCCAGGGCGAAAATTTCATACATGTGGCACATCTACATCTTCACACACAATAAAGGCATCTTTCCCACCAAGCTCAAGTGTAACCGGTATAAGTGTCTCAGAAGCTTTTTTCATTATCTGCAGCGCCAGAAAAAACAACCAACAAGTGGATAAAAATTATAATTTTTTTTCATTCTCGTACTAAAGCAGAAAAAGAGAAACAGAAAACAGGAAATGTATAGGAGCAAATCCAATAGTTCCATTTTTGGTAGTCTACCAAAATCAGTGGTAACATGAGAAAACACTACTCCATTACCAATAAGATCCAGTTAGGCAAAAGCATAGAACAAAATATTGGCCAAATATGCAAAATAGTGCCCGAAATGTCAATATTGGCACCCTAATACCAATATCTCTAGATAATATGAAAAAATAGCGATATGTCACTGTATAGGCAATATAACGGCCAATATAAGCAATATAACTGTCGGTATTTTGAGGCCCTGTAACATTGTTTTTTTCCTGCACACCCAACACTCAATTCCTTTTTCTCCTCACCCTTAATCCTCTCTTTCTCCATTCAGCTTTTACAAGCCTGAAACATTTCGTCTTTCAATTTTATTCCTTTCTTCAAATCTATCACAATTAAATCATACCCTCGTCATACTTATACAACTATAATCACATTAATCTTTCCAAAGCTTAAATGTTGTTGTAGATATGAGATTGGAGATAAAATGTTTCATGAAGAATAAGTATGATCATATCTAAAACTTTTTCTTGGTTTTTTGCTTGATTTGATTCGAATCTAACATATTGTCTAAATATTATTTTGGATCATCTTGGGAGGAAGCCTAGCAGAAATGACGTCCTAACAGAGGCAAAGAAAATAATGAGCTATGTAATAGCTCAACTTGGTTGATTGACTTGAT
>JAOVVI020010713.1:0-12964 GCA_028571085.2 Nepenthes alata
TTGTCTTGTGAATACTCTCTATTTGATGGCTTGAAATTTTCTAGGGAAAAGAAACGTTTGAACAATTGCAGAAAAGCAAGATAAAAAAATATATTCTGTAATTCCCTAGAGTTAATTCTCTCCCCCGAGGGATCCATGCAACGGCGGAAAGGCACCTCACTGACATGTAATGTTGATCCGTGTCCTTATGAACCATTCTTGTTCCTTTATTTGATGATCAATGAATAAATGAATCAGCCTGACCTCAACTAAACCTAGGATTCTAATTGCTGTCTGTATTTCCACCAGAGTATTACCCTATATGCTGCACCCTTGTATGTTATGAAAATCCCTTATCAGATTTTCCTGAGGAAAAAACCACCTATTCAGTCAAAAAATTTCCCCTTCTGTATCAACAACAGGTTTCCCAAGGCTGCTTTCCACATTGAGAAAGCAGCATTTTAGGTGAATTGGATTTCCAAACTAGATAACATGGGAAGACAGGATGTTACGTACACGTCCATACACTCTACAGTTGAATCAGATATAACGGATCTTATTTTCTATTTTTATTTCTGTTGGCTGTTTCCCGTTCCCATTTTACATTAACCGTTCCCCGTTCCCACTATATATGTACTGAGAAGCACATAATGGAGGATATGAATATTTTGCCTCTACTTTCCTCTCTGCGTCTCTCTCTCTCTTCTCTGCCTTTTCTCTCCCTCGATCCCCTTTCCCTTCTTTCCCTAATTTTTCCTGCTCACCTTCTCTCTCTCACGGCATCTCGTCCGTTTCAACTCGTCCCCCTCCTCTGCTGATCTCCCCTTCCGTTGCATCTTCATCATCATCGCCAACGATAACCGTCACCACCATGGAGCACGCATCATATTGACCATTTCCTTTTATAAAAATTTGCAGTCATGGAGACGTAGAGAAGGGCACAAAATTGACAGTAACCTTCCTTAACAATGCCTTGGCATTGTTCCATTTTGTGCTAATGGTTAATACATTTCTGTCTTCCATACACCATTTCTTTTGTTTACATCTGAATGGGAAAGTAGAGTTTTTAGTTAATAAGTATGGAGATTGACATACACGGACATAAGACGACACTGTAATTGGGATACAATATTTTGGAGACACATTAACTAAAATTATATATTATTGATAAATATGAATATATAATTGATCAATAACATTATATCATACTAAATTATTTATAAAATTGTATAATCTTTTTTCATCATCAAAATGACAGGAAGAACGAGCATGTAAAAGTGAGGCAATATAAATGAGTTGTGATATAATATATCTCACATAATGAGAAAAAACTACAACAGGAACTTTGATTTTTACTTTTTTTTAAATTAACAAATTGCTACCTTTTTCTTTAGCTTATCAAATCAAGATTTGATTTTATGAAAATTAGAAAATAGCTTAATGGGACTTAAAAAAAAAGATAATAAAGTATTCCTACATGTGTCAGAGAGTGTCATCCAAATGTCGGTATCTGATATATGTTAGACACCAATATGTTAGCCCCAGATAAGTATCGGTCCTTCTTGGGTTTTTAGCAGCTTGATGTATATAACACCGCTAACTACCTAAAGTCTTGAGGTTTCAAGATAGATATTTACTGATAAAGCTGTCTTACCAAATTTCGATGAAATCATCGTAGAAGTTACCAAAATTGGAGATTTGATTTTTTGTTAAGTCTAGTCTTCTAAAAGCCAAGAAATCTCAAGTGCTATTAAGGTCCTCCCACCATAAAGGCTCTCACGTCCACCCAATATCAAGGTTAAAAATTGAATGGATGAATGTTAGATATTATATTAAATGATTTAAATGGATAGTCAATCTCTATCATTTATCCATCCAACTTATGATCTTGACCATTAAATCGATGTTAGAGCATCCTTAATTGGTGGGCCTTAATAGCACTCTAAAATCTCGTGTGATCATGCCGTAGAAATTGGTAACATAAGCCTTCTAATTAAGAGATTATATGCAATATGATTTCTCTAATGATCAAAGTGTTGATGGAGCAGCTACGGTGCTGCAATCACTGAAGGGTCAATGGCAAAACACCCCACCAAGCTGGAGGAAGTCTGATGATCCTTGTGACGGGCATTGGGATGGAATAGCATGCACCAATTCAAGGGTGACAATGCTGTGAGATTTCTTGTATATTTCTCATGCTATTTGACTCATCTAATTCTACTAGTTTCAGAACATATGTTGAGTTAAATCGCGCTGTATTTTCCAGGCATTTATCGAGTATGGGTCTCAAAGGAACATTAACCGGCGATATTGGCGGCCTAACGGAACTGAGAACAATGTGAGTACAATCATCCTTTTGACGAAAGGGGAAATTTTTTGTCTTAGCTTCGAGTCTTATCCTAGTTACTGTGATATTCATCTCACCAGATTATCGATAAAAATATCAGTATTAATATTAATTATAACGGATGAGTATCAACCATAACTGAAAATACGTATCAATATCGAATATTACGAACGG
Source organism: Nepenthes alata (assembly GCA_028571085.2). NCBI lineage: Eukaryota > Viridiplantae > Streptophyta > Magnoliopsida > Caryophyllales > Nepenthaceae > Nepenthes > Nepenthes alata. The sequence continues at coordinate 2,501 of JAOVVI020010713.1, forward strand.
AAAATAAAAATTATCTGTCACCACATTGAAAATGAACTATTTTTTAAAAGTTGATCATTTTAAACATCTATTTACCTATTTGAGAAATTTTAGTCAATTTTATCGAAATTCATCCTGATATCATTTTATATAATTAAAAAATATCTTCTTTTTTTTTTTTACATACGTAAATTATAACTCCATAAAATATGTAAATTTAGACTTCTGATATGTTAAGGATTTTATGTATATCCACAAGGTGTGGATTTAAATTTCCAAAAGCAAAACGAACCAAAAAACAATGACTAATATCTATCGGCCTGCATATCACAATATGTCGCCGATATTGAAATGTATCGGGATATTTTTTGGGTATGTGAAAATATCGGTTAATATTTCCACAGCACCAGATTTTCATCCCTAATTCTATGGTCTACCCCACTATGATCTTCTGTACGATTCCACCATAATCAAGCCAACTGTCAAGGAATCATGAAATATTAAAAACCTTAAGCTGCTTTGTGAGGGTCCAAGAATAAATTTCGTAATTTGACATGCCCTCTCACATTATTAAAAAGCATAGGCTTACCTCTTATTCTGTGTGGAGATATAATTACAAAGAACAGGGGCCTCTAGGATCTGAAGTATGGAATGATATCGACATAGACATATCAATATCAGTCTCTCCCCTAGGCGAAAAGAGCCTCCATTTTCTTTTTTTACATAACAAAATCGTGAAATGTCATTGTTTTGGTGACATATCGCAATTTGTCGACCAATACACCAAAGATTTATCCCATCCCAAGTTCTAGTTCATAAAAAGTTTTCACCGATATAGCTACTATTAATACTGATATCGATACTAATAGTTTTATCCATTTCTGAACTCTATATTGGTTGGTCGAATGGGCTCAAATGCCATGACAAAGAACCATTTTATCCAAAAGTGTAACTTTTTGAGTAAGGGCACAAGATTTGGTTTTATAACATTAAACAGCCTCCTTTGGTCTTGTTAACTTCTAAGTTGTTTTCTCATTAGATGTCAAACAGAAAAATACTGGTACACTATCCAACAGCAGATAGTCCTATAATTTGTCTTCATCATAATAAACTTTCATGCTGTTTGTTAAATTCATGACCAAATTCTTGTAGGGATCTTTCATTCAATCGAGACCTGACTGGTTCGTTATCTTCCGAGTTAGGAAAGCTGATCAAGTTGAACATTCTGTAAGATACATCAAGCTGGCTATCCTGAAATTCCGTCCTCTTTTGAGTTTTTCAATGATTATTTTACGGGTGATTTCATCTAAACAGATCATTTTTTTTCAATAGGATCTTAGCTGGCTGTGGTTTCACTGGTGGCATACCAGATGAATTGGGCAATCTTTCAGAGCTACTCTACTTGTAATTTTCGTCCAAATTGCCATCAACACCTTGAGTTTACTGAAAGAACATCGATTTTATTTACTTGTAATGCGGTTCTGCTACTCAGGGCTTTGAATTCCAACAACTTCAGTGGTGGAATACCTCCTTCTCTTGGTAATCTCTCCAAGCTTTACTGGCTTGACTTGGCGGAGAACCAGTTGACGGGATCTATTCCGGTTTCAACTCATAGTACTCCGGGGTTAGATCTCCTGTTAAAGGCAAAACACTTGTGAGTAATTTCATTCATTTTGTGAATGCAAGTAGTAGAAAACACTACATCTTTACCGTGGTACCATTTTTTTTTATTTTTTACATATTGTTTTGCAGCCATTTTAACAAAAACCAGCTTTCTGGCCCTATTCCACCTGAGCTTTTCAGATCCGAGATGATACTGATCCATGTGTAAGTTCAGGCAATCATTCTTCTTTTCCCTTCACTCATGGCATTGTGACCGCGACTATTCTATGTTTGGCACACGCCCATGTTTGGCACACCCTTGATATCGATTTTTTTTGACACCACGATAAAATTACAATATGCCTTTATACTAATGTTATACAGTAATATATGGGCCAATTCATTGGCAGAAACAACTCTTTCAAAAGCACCCAAATCTGATGGAAGAACTGCACTTTCTTTCATCTGTTGAAAAAAAACACTTTGAAAACGGAAAAAAATAATCTTATAGATTAAATATTGGCCGATATGCCTGATAGTTTTCCCTTAGGTTTTGATTGGCAAAAAAAAATTTTATCTGACACCGATATACATCACCTAATATGACTGATATATTCAAAGCCTCAAAAAATTCCAATTCCCATATTTTTATCTATTTTTTTCTCTGTTTTTTTTGGCGGGTTGACAGTGCTTAAGATTGTTATCATATCCTTATATGGATATCTTGCGCTACGTGACAGACTTTTTGATAGCAATCAATTAAACGGGGGCATTCCATCCAGTTTAGGGCTTGTTAAGACTCTCGAGGTTTTGTAAGTAGACTCTACCTTGTTATTCTAGTTGTTGTAGTTCTAATTTTCCAAGTTCTTCATCACAAAGCATGTAGTTTAATTGATATTTATCTGCAAGTAATGTTTTAATTTGTGACAGACGGCTCGATAGAAATCACCTAACTGGGACTGTCCCATCAAACCTCAACAATCTTACCAAAATCAAGGAGTTGTGGGTATTTCTTTTAGACAGATGTTGATGTTTTTCTGGCCATCTGCTCCTTCTCTTCTTTACTTGTGTACATTTTCCCCAGGAATTTAGCCCTCAACGAACTGTCAGGTCCATTGCCAAATTTAACAGGAATGGATTCACTTTGCTATGTGTAAGTTACAAGCTTTTGAACATTGTATTCAGTAGCGTATAGATGATGGATGAAAACATCTACGTCAATATCGATCACGGCTGTATCGGTATCCGACATATTAAACAATACATATTGACATCATATATATCAAAAAAAAATTCTTAGAATCATAAGCTAACATAGTTTTATTGGCTTATATATCGACTAAATATTAGGTGTATCTATCGATATTTTAAATATTTGATGTATAATTGATATTTTGAATATCACCTTACATCGCCGATACAACATTATATAATGATATTGTCGTGGTATCGAAAAATATCGGTATCGGGGTCCTGATACTAAACATTGTATTCAGTAACATAATGATTATGGATGAAAATATTGAAATCTCTATCGGTTGCAACCATATCAGTATTGGATATATTGGATATACGTATTAATATCAGATATATGAAAAAAAATCTAACAATCATATGTTGACAAAACAGTATTAGCCAATGAATCACGAAATATCACCGATATAGTAATATATAATAATATTATTACAATATCATAAAATATTGATATTGGGGCTCTGATACTAAACATTGCATTCAGTGATGTGTAGATCGTGGATAAAAATATCAATATTGGTATCGATTGTAGCCATATTATTATTAGACATATCGGATAATACATATTGCTATCAGATATATTTGAAAAACTTTTGAGAATCGTAAACTAATAGGGTTGTATCAACTGATAAATTTTAAGTTATGGCCGATATGACAATATTTTACAATATTATCGCGATATTGAAATTTATCGGTATTGGTGGGTTCAATACTAATACTTATTAGCTAATAATTTCATCAGTGATATAAACAGACGACATCTGACAGACTGTAAGAAACTTACGGTATTGTTTCTTTTTCTAGGGACTTGAGCCACAACAACTTCGATGAATCTGAGGCTCCTGATTGGTTCTCAACCCTACAATCGCTCACTACTCTGTAAGATTTCGGCTAATTAATGCTTCAAAATCATAATATAGAATTGAATCTTTGATCATTCTTATGTGTGACAATGTCCATATTTTCAGGGTCATAAAATATGGATCCCTTAGCGGCCCTGTGCCTCAGGAGCTGTTTAGCTTTCCGGATATACAGCAAGTGTAAGTATTGATGTTATACAAAAGCTCAAGTAAAGAATATTAAAAATAATTATTTTTTCGATATTGATTGAGACCGAAAATTGTCCCAGGAATCTGAAAAATAATTCATTCAATGGAACACTGGCATTTGATGACAGCATTGGCCATCAACTCCAACTTGTTGATTTGCAGAACAATGAGATTTCTGCAGTAACTCTTGGTTCAGGCTACACCCCCACATTGATGTAAGAAACTTTTCATAGCATTTGTCTATTTTATTGATCCCCTTTTATACGATATAAACACTGATAAAAATATTTGTATCAATATCTATATTAATTACAATCATATCGAATGATGCATATTTATATCAGCGTATAGATTACAAATTTTTTATTTTTATTTTTTGAAAATTAGAATCTGGGAAAAACATTGGCTAAGATATTTTGGTATTAGGGCTTCCTTGTAACGTCCTCGGGTACCCGCTTGTGAATATTGTCCGCTTTGCCACACAGGCGCACGATTTTGTTCTTGGCAGACGGTCTCCACCGCCCGCAAAACGCGTCCACAAGGGAGAGGTATCCACGCCCTTACAAGGCACGTTTCGTTCCCCTCTCCATCCGATGTGGGACATCACAGTCCACCCCTCTTGGGAGCCCAGCGTTCACGCTGGCATACCGAATCGGGCCCCGTCTCTGATACCATTTGTAACGTCCCCGGGTACCCGCTTGTGAATATTGTCCGCTTTGCCACACAGGCGCACGGTTTTATTCCTGGAAGACGGCCTCCACCGCCTCCAAAACGCGTCCACAAGGGAAAAGTCTCCACATCATTATAAAGGCATTATTCGTTCACCTCTCCATCCAATGTGGGACACCACATAGGCCGTACTTTGAACCTCATATTGTTCCATAATTATGTCTAAACCGTATAGCCCAAACCAATAGATCAATGAGGTATTTTCATTAAATCCAAATGTTTTAGTCCAATCTAAAATTTAAAAAACAACCATATGACCAATTAATCCTCAAATTATTTATTATTTTTATTTGAATTAATCATTTTATAAGTATGTCTCCAAAAATATCATCAAATTACCTTAATTAGTCATCCAAAACGATGTACAAAAAATGCCTTTATATGACTCTAATATCTTAGAAAAATTCCAGATATTACATTACACCAGCCAAATTCGAGAGCAAAAATAGCCTTTGGGGTGGGATAGCCTATAAGAGAAGCAAATTAGTGTAGCTCTTAGTGTTGGAGGATGGAGAGCAGAGTCCATTAAGAGTTTAGGGATCTTTCCTTGAAGGGAATGTGGCCGGACTACTTGGAGGAGTAGCTTTATGGCACAGTAAGTATTTAGAGTCAGATATTTTTGTCCTAATTTTAGGTTATGATATTTTTAGCATGTATTTAGGACTTAATTTATAACGGAGGGCTTGAATTAATATTTGGATACCTAATTTCCTAGCGGGTCAGGTTATATGAGCATCATTTGTGGCATAATTCTATGAACCAATTTTATTAAGGATGGCAAATTCGGTTGAGTGTTCTCACACTAGGTGGCTGGCTAAGGGGACGATCGGACTCATTCCTACATTATCCTCATAAGTGCAATCAGATTACGAAGGAATGTAGCTTTCACAAATTATGGGGGAGCCAGCTCATGCGTGTAGAAGAGAGAAATGAATGGAATTAATTCATATACCAAATAGGGGAATGGAAGAACTTACAGTGAAGGCTGTTTTCACACTTTACATTAACACTAGAATCTGAATTCTATATATAGGCATGCTACTTGGGAGTTTGTGGCACAGGCAAATCAGAAAAAGAAAGAGAGTGTGTGCACTAGGAGGGAGAGAGGAGACAAGAAAAAAAAGAAAGATAAATTTGCATGAAAATTTATAGCCTTTCTCTTTTAAAATTGAAAATCTACAAGTGAATCTATGATACTCTTTTTTAATTCGCATGTATTCTGTTTGTATTCTATTAATTGATGGATATTTCAATTGTTGTGCATTAGTTATCATAATATGCTAGTAATTGCTTCATATTTGATGTGGATCTATAGTTTTATGTGAGAAATAAGTACTTGTATGTCATTGAGCATGCTAGTTCTTCGTATCATAGTGGTTTCGTGTTTTAACGATAAATATAAACAATTCTTTTATGTAACATTTGAATAATTTTTTGATGGCGTTCAAACACAACTTCTAAAAAAGTCATATTAAATAGGCATTTGAACACTTTCAAGCACCAGACCTAGATAATAAGTTTGGTATGCTGCATATAAGTTTGAAAACATTAAATATTCTGATCCGATGAAAATATCAAGCACTAATTGATGATGCATGCGATTTAATCAAATCAGAATAGATCTCTTCGCGAGCCAACATTTAAGTATTTTTTGAATTTCTACTTTTAAAAATGTAAAATTCAAGTTAGTATTCAAATGCTGATCTAACAAAATTAGAAACAATCAATGTAACGTCAGATTTGAAACATAGGGATGATATAATAGGGCTATATTGAGTTTCTAGAGGATGTCGGGGGAGCCATAGTTGATGTTGGCCTATTGGGCTACTTGGGTACTCTTTTGCTGTATCTCCTCAAGTCTAAATGACAAATAAAATAGAGCATGAAAAAATAATAAGGTATCAGAATATATGTATGTGTTCCAAAAACCTTATTATAATACTAAATCTACATTTAATAGATATGAGGTCTCGGTTTTGCTTTGGTTGAGGAATGCTTATTTCCATTATGCAAGCATCATATGGATATTGTGGGATATTAGACAAGAAGCATTGGATTAAGACATACCACGCCACTAGTGTTGAGGAATCCTCCTGTGACATCACGAATACTTAGCAGTGTTTAAATTATGTCTCAAATAAAAGATAATTCTCAGTGCATTAAATTGAGCTATTCAATTGTCGTATTTTGTATATATTTTGAAACATATTTAGCATGTAATTATTTTGAATAAGAAGTTTATATAACTCAAGATTTATTATTCTAAGGGTTACCGAAATTTTAATAGATTAATAGGAATTGTAAGATTCTTTTTTTTTTTTACCGCTCTCAGTCTTACAAGAAAGACACATAGATATCTAATTCATGTATAAACTCCCGCCTTAATTGACATTAAACCTCAATCCTACTGCTCGTAGTGGGTCGAGCAAGGTTGGCATGAGGTGGCAACATTTTTTAAGTATATAATAAATAAACATAAGAATAAAAAATTGGGATTTGTATTAGAGTGAGGTAAAGAAGGTTCGAGCTAAAGACCAGTGGGGGAGAAGGAAAAGAAAAGGGAGAAAGAAGAAAACAAAAAACAGAGGAGGAAGAGTAAACATGGGTATCAAATTTGGGTAATTAATTTTACAATTTTTCACTTGTTTTATATTTTTATGGCATTTTAGTTTCATAAATTATTGTCCATAATTGTGGAATATCTCCGGTGGAATCAAGTTTGATGAAAATTGAAGAATGTCCGAATTTGGAGGTTGATGAGATTTTTATAAATTCGAGTTAAATTGCCATTATGGATTTGGATTTGTATTGTTCAATCAATTCCATGGAAGATTCATGTGATGATTTCATAATCTGTAAGTTCATATAAGTTGGCAAATGAGTCTAATTTAAATAGAACTTCGGGTTCAAAAATGAAGATGGAAAAACAAAGCATTCATATGATAAATTAGGAAACCGTGGAAATAAAATTTGATATATTAATTGATTTTATAGTTTATTAATTAGTTTTCATAAATCAGAGTTTTTTTTTTTTAATACTTTCACAACAAAAGCAATGTCAAATCTTACATAGATCTAAGCATACATTAAGCTTCCAACTTCAAAAGCATAAGGAATGTTTCTCATTTATTTCATTTTAAGATTATTTTTTTAGATATAAGTTTAAATTGAACCTATCACCATTCACAATAAGACATACACTTGTTAAATAATATTTTATCCAAAATCTCCCTAGGACTGTGTTGATATAGGTTCTCCGAGGTAAATCTAAAATATCTCACAGTCTATCTAGATGGATATTAATCCCAATGATATAAGATATATTTGTCACCTCCTCGAGATATATACACAGGTCAAAATAAAATTCACAATATAAAATTTTATAAATGTATAAATAATGACAAATTTCAACTTGAGCCTGACATTCCATACCTACACAAGATCTAACATTATGCAACCAGTATAGGATCTCATCAAATATAAATTTGGATAATTTTATACCTAACTTGTCGTCCATAAGTTAAAAAGATGATATCCAACAAAATAACAATTCATCTATATAACATAAATATCTCACAATCCTCTTCACATGATCCAACAGCCCATATTCGGCCATACACAAAACCAAATACACCCCAGATATCAAAAGTTTAACTCATAAAAACATCCAAACTCACTAGAGCAATAATACCACGTCAAATCGAGTCCGGACTCTTACAATTGTATCTGAATCACTAGTTTGAAGAGATAAAATATAAAATTATGAATTTAAAGTCCAATAAATATCATCATATATACAAAATGATACATATAAATCAGAGGGAAGGGATATCACATCGCAAACGTGTAAAATAAAATACAATGTTCGTGAAATCTCTAAAAATTGAGTAATAGTCTCTTAATAAATCATTACTTATATTAAATTGTCCCTCTCGGACATAACATAATAAATCGTGATCCGATTAAATATCATATATAAAATCATATCGTATCATAACATATCGTGATCCGAGAGCACATCACATAAGCCGTAACCATCACCACATCTACGTGGAACACATACAATCGTCTGAATCCAAATCTCATAATCTCATATGTATAAATGAAGGGCCAAAACAAAAATATATAAATCGAAACATGTTTTAGAATTTAACATATATCTATACGTATGAGACATTCCATTCACCCATCCACTAGCCAATTCACATATTTTTTATTATAGTCTCATATAAATACATGTAGAAATATAAATTATGTACGAAATTAAAAAATCAAAAATTTTAAAAAATTAACTTAAAGAAGGGTTACATATATTTTTAGTAACCTTGAGCCAATTCATCTACAGTTTAGGCTAGTAGACTAAGCTATTTATGTACTCTATCTCATATAGATTAAAAACTTACTCACTATATTTTACCACCCATAATTTAATGTGTAACATCAAATTTAGTTATATATTAGGTCATCAAAATATATTAATTTATGTTAATTTCTTATGATATTTCTTATTCAAACGTATAGGATAGGTCGACTACATTACAACTCACATTTTTGCTAGTAGAAGGGAGATTACGTATATCACATATGTCCCCGTTGGGATCACAGTCTCTCCGTCGAGAGAGGTGTCACAAATATTACATATCTCAAATCACAAATCGATTCTTAGGATCTGGACCACCATAGTCCCACAGAATAGCGACCTCGTCCCCCGACACCATGCATAAGTACTGATATAAAGCATGATTCATGGCTTTATAACATAATGATATGAAAATATACATATATATATATATCATTCATGTTTCCAAAAATAACAAAACCCTTCAAAATTACAAGGCTCGAACCAAAACCTTCCAAATCAACTAGTAAATCTTACATATATGTACAAAACAAAGGGATAAAGCATATAAAAATAATATACATGTTATTAAAATCTTTAAATAATAGTCAAAACATATCAAATATTAAATCGTACTAATGATAGGATTAGGGGATACTTACCTCGATTCTATACCAAGCAAATATAATAAAATGATATTACGAGGTACTCGAATCATGCATTCTCTCTCCTCTATTGTGCCTCTTTTCTCTCTCTAACCGCACGGCTTCTCTCTCTTGCCGCATTACACCGCCTCGCCCACGAACTATCGTTGTCTCTACCTCATCTCTGTTGAGGTCACTCTCTTGTGACATTTGTGTCCGCAGACTTGTGGAGATAAATGGACACGGACTTTTGAAGAAATTCGGAAAAGTCTGTCCTCGGGGTTGCTCGAAGAAATGGACGAGGACTATCAGCGAGATCTTTGTTTGAGATGCTGAATTGGACGATAACTACTTCAAAGGCACCATGTCCGAGAGGTACTTGAACGAGGACGCTGGAGCCTAGGCGTTGACTTTCCACTCACGTAGGCTTGCCACAGCGGCGTGTTGCAGGTGGGCAGTTGACCAACTCTCACGTGTTTCAGACGGCTTCAACTCCCAATGCAACAGGCCTGTCAGGCACGCGGGGCGTGCACCTGCCATGACAGGCTTAGGGGGCGTAGCCCTGCCACCCTACTGGCAATAGGGTGGCTGGGCGGTCGGCCATGCGGAATCTCTTTGCCCTATAAAATGGAGGCTGGTGCGTGAGAGGAAAATGAGCTAGAGCGAGCAAGTTAGAGCGAAAGCTCGGGGAGCAAAAGGGCTGTGTGAAAGGAGAAGAGGAGTGCACCACCGGTGAGAGAAGGAAAAAAGAGAAAACTAGAGTGAGAGGAAAATATAGTGTTTTTTTTTTATAAGCTCAGGAGAGTTCTTCTCTTTAAACTTCTTGGGTGTGTAGCGGATACTCCATCTTGGAGGTTCTTGTAACCTA
>JAOVVI020010714.1:0-12964 GCA_028571085.2 Nepenthes alata
CTTCCGAATAGCTAAACGATAGAAGTTTGTGTATCTAACGCCTAAGACTCGCAAGTCCAGGCTCGTACTATGAGCTGGCCTACTCTAATATTCTGGCCTACCCATTCCTGCATAATCTAAAATATTCTCGATCCTAAACCCAAAATATATAATACATGTTATGACTCAAAATGGTCACCAATCTTCTAAGTCCTCAAGGAAGCACAATAAAAGTTTCCCTTGACCTAGAACAATCACCAATATATTAAGTTCTCGAATCACTTAACCAATCCAAACTTCAAAATATCAAGCCTTGAAAGTCCTTCAAAATATACACCATTCTCTATCCAACTTGATAAATCCTCATATCTCATTAAATCACCGAATGTCCTCAAATATTATTAAAATCTTCAAACATTAACACAGAACCTTAATTCGCTGATACCATTAGTAACGTCCCCGAGCACCCACTTGTGAATATAATCCGCTTTACCACACAGGCGTACGATTTTGTTTCTGGTAGACGGCATCTACCGCCCCCAAAATGCGTCCACAAGTGAGAGGTATCCACGCCCTTATAAGGCACGTTTCGTTCCCCCCCTCCAATCCGATGTGGGACTCTACAATTTGACTCTAGAAAATTAGAACCCTAGCTTGTGAACGTAATTATTTGGTATTTATTCACATGTGTTTTATATATGTTATTTTGTATAATCTGAAAATTATATTAGATGCCTTTTGTGAATGGATTTATTATCCGAAAGTCACAAAGTTTCATTTGTCTCAACGTGGTAAAGACTTTCTAATTTTTTCTAAATTTTATGTTAAATTGTACACGTACTTGAAGTCATGTAAAGACTTAAATTCCCAAGAAATAAGAGAAAAATACAAAGTATATAAAAGGAATTCCATAATTTGTTATGTTTGGTGAACCGTTCTTCAAAGAGTGAGAATTTTGTTTAAGAATACGGAGAACTTTCTTTGATGGATCAGGTTATTTTTCTTTAATAACCTCCGTCAATAATTACATAAAACTAATACTCATAGTTAATAATATAAATATCTGTAGAAAATTGAGTAGAATTCTATCTATAAAATGGATGTTTGATAAAATACAAACACATGTACAAACCTTGTACAACATTCCACAAATACAACTACACAAAATCATAGGATCTCACAGTCACCACAATACCACAGGTGGCGCCGACATCATAATTCAGGTACGACGTCAGTTCAGAAAGGATGCCAACTAGGAAAATCCAACATGACCACAAAAGAAAACCTGCAGAAGCACAAGAACCATAATATATAGCGGGAACTAACCGTAAATCCATCCACATAAAACATCATCATCATCGTGATATGTATATACAAGTTCTCAAAATAAAATACAAGATTCTTGTTTCACACACAATGATCAAGCTAAGTCCCAAGCTCCGCACTCAATATCGGCTGCCTATCACACTCCTATGGCCTACTCAGTCTCGTCGGGTATCAATGCATTCTCATCTAAAAGGAAAGAAACAACTAGGCAATAGTGAGCTTACAGCTCAGCAAGTGTATCATACACACAATATATAAACAAATGAAATGATAATGGGATGGGGGAAAGCATATATTTGCAAATGATCTGCTCCTTCTGATCTAAAATTTTCACCGACTCTTCTGAATTAGATAAGTCTTCTTCGATAGTCAAGGTACCATAATCAATCACATGCGATGGATCGTAGATGTACTTCCTCAACATGAAACATGGAATACATTGTGCACCGTGGCCAAACTCTGTGGTAATGCTAAACGGTATGCCACTTCACCAACTCTCTCAAAAATCTCAAAAGGCCAAATAACTCACGGTTTCAGATTCCCCTTGACTCCAAATTTGGAAACTCCTTTCCATGGTGACACCTTGAGGAAGACAAAGTCGCTGACCTTGAATTTAAGCTCGGACCTCCTCCAATCGGCATAACTCTTTTGCCGGTTCTGGGCAATCTTCAGCGTCTCAAAAATCACCGCAATCTTTTTTGATGTTTCCCGAATTACATCAGGGCCCATTAGACACCTATCTCCCGTCTCCTTCTAGTGAATAGGTGATCGGTACTTCCTACCATAAAGTGCCTCAAAGGGAGCCATCCTGATGCTCGATTGGAAGCTGTGGTTGTAAACGAACTCAGCTAGTGCCAAGTGATCATCCCAATTCCCTTTGAATTCCAACACCGAGGCCCAAAGCATATTCTCTAATATCTGAATCATCCGCTCAAACTGACCATCGATCTGCAGATGATAGGTCGAGCTAAACTTCAAATTCATCCCTAATTCTTAATGCAACCTTTCCCAAAATTTAGAGATGAACCGTGGATCCAGATCATACACAATAGATGCTGGCACACCGTATATCTAACAATCTCGTTGATGTACAGTTGTGCCAGGCAATCTCAGGAGTACGTAGTCCGGATGGCAATGAAATGAGTAGATTTTGTTAACCGATCCATGATGACCCAAATTGCATCGTGGTGTCTCGGAGTCCTCAGCAACCCAGAGACAAAATCCATCAAGATATCCTCCCATTTCCAACAAGGAATGGGTAATGACCGCAATAACCCCGAAGGCTTCCTCCTCTCAGTTTTCAATTGTTGGCAAACAAGACATCGGCCAACAAAGACAACAATCTCCCTCCGCATATTCCTCCACTAGAATATTTTCCTCAGGTCCTGGTACATCTTGTTTACTCTGGGGTGAATTGTGTACTGGGTTCTATGAGCCTCCTTCATAATTTCTTCCTTCAGCTCTGTGTCATCTGGTACACATAGCCATTCTCAAAATATCAAAATTTCATCTACACATACATTAAAATTAACTCCAGGGTCTCTACCAAGGTTGCCAACAATGTCCATAAAAATCGGGTCATTCACTTGCCCTTCCTTGATCCTTTGGAGGATCTCGGGCTACACCTGCGGAAAGATAACATTATCCTATTTCCCTTGACATATTGTTGGATATCACAAAATTTCAAATAGTCTAGCATCTCCATCTACTTGACTTGTAGCCTCGCTATGAAACTGGTCCGACGGCTCAAGGTATCCACAACCACATTTTCCTTCCCAGGCTGATAGTGGATCTCATAATCGTAATCTTTAAGGAACTCGATCCACCTTCACTGCCTCATATTTAGCTCTTTTTACGAGAACAAGTACTTGAGATTTTTATGATCGAAATACACAAGAAACTTCTCGCCATACAAATAATGCTTCCAAATCTTCAGCGCAAACACTACAACAACCAATTTCAAATCATGGGTTGGGTAGTTCTTTTCGTGGATCTTTAATTGTCAAGGCCCATATGCTACCACCTTCCCCCTTTGCATCAAGACACAACCGAGGTCAAATTTAGAGACATCACAATACACCTCAAAACCTCCTGAGCCATCAGGAGTGGTCAAAATTGGTGCCAAAGTTAAGCAATCCTTCAACTTCTGGAAGATTCGGTCACACTCTTCAGTCCATTCAAAACTTGTTTCCTTCCTCGTCAAATGAGTAGGGGTAGGGCAATCCGAGAGAAATTTTTAACAAAATGGCGATAGTACCCGGCCATCCCTAGAAAGCTACAGACCTCCGATACAATCGTGGGTCGACTCCAACTAACTACAACTTCAACATTCTTTCAGTTCACCAAGACACCTCCATCATAAATGATGTGGCCCAAGAATACTACCTCATTGAGCCAAAACTCGCACTTCTTTAGCTTCACGAACAATTAATGCTCCCAAAGGGTCTGAAGCATGATCTTCAAATGCCCCTCGTGCTCGGCACGATCCTTGGAATAAATTAAGATATCATCGATGAAGTCCACGACAAATTTATCTAAGTATGGAAGGAAGACTCGGTTCATCAAATCCATAAACACGGCCGGGGCATTAGTCAATGCGAATGGCATCACGAGAAATTCATAATGACCATACCTCGTTCGGAAAGCAGTCTTTGCCACATCCTTTTGCTTGATGCGAAACTGATGATACCCTGATTGAAGGTCGATCTTAGAGAACACACGGGTTCCCTACAACTGATCAAAGAGATCATCAATCCGTGGCAAGGGATATTTATTCTTGATCGTGATCTTGTTCAACTCATGATAGTCTATACACAGCCTCAAAGTCCCATCCATCTTTTTCACAAATAAGACTAGAGCGCTCCACAAAGAAACACTGGGTCTAATGAAACCCAAGTCCAGAAGGTCCAGTAGTTGCTGTTTTAATTCTTTTAACTCGGCAAGAGCCATACAGTATGGGCCCTTTGAGATAGGTGCCGATCTCGACACAAGGTCAATCCCAAATTTAATCTCTCGGTGAGGAGGCAGAGATGACAACTTTTCAGGAAACACATCCTCAAACACACATACCATTGGGATTGCCTTACCCGACAATTTATAACTCTCCTCCACACTAGCATACGCCAGATAGGCTTCACATCCACCTTACAACAAATGACGAGCTTGCTGTGCCGAAATAAAGCTGGATAATTCAGCACGTTGAATTCCCTGAATGTGAAAAGGTTCACATCCTAGAATTACAAAAGCAACCGTCTTATGAAAACAGTCAATGGTTACTTGATTTCGAGACAACCAATTCATACCCAAAATGATATCGAAGCCGTGCATATCAAGGAGAATCAAATCAACAACCAAAGACAACCCATTCATTTCAACAGCACACGCTCGGTAAGAAATATCAGTAATAATGGAAGACCACGTGGGTGTGGACACCGCCAAGGACTAGTCGAGAGTCACAGACGAGATTGCAATATAGTGAGGGAATTGGGGAATGACAAAAGAATGTGTGGACCCGGAATCAAATAATATTGAACAAGAAATACCACAAATAAGAAGAATACCTTCCACCGCATCATCTAATGCCTTAGCCTCACTTGCAAATACGGCAAAAGATTTTCCTTGAACAATAGGCTTCGGGGCACGAACCTTCGGCAGTTGAGGACACTCTTTGATCTTGTGCCCCTCTTGCCACAATTGAAACAAGTGCCCGTCATCTTGTAACAAGGGTTACTCCCATGCATCTTCCCGCAATGCTTCCATGAGCCCACCGAGGCTTGAGAAGATGACGAGATCTAGCCAATCTTTTGATAAAAAACTGGCTGCTTGGACTTCTTGAACGGTCTCCTCGAACTAGCCCCAGATCTATTACTGATCCCACTTTCGCTCGACGGCCTTTTCTTAAAGAACTCCTCCTTAGCAAGCTCCTGTTCATAGATCAGAGCACGATCCAATACATCGGCGTAGGTCGTTAACTTGAGGGTTGCCAGTTGCTTATAGATATCATCCCGTAAGCCTTGAAAAAACTTCCTCACCTTCCTCTCCTCATCCTCAACCATGTAAGGAACAAACTGTGACAACTTAGTAAACTTTGCATCATATTCAGCCACGGTCCGATTACCCTGTCTTAGTCAGATGAACTCCTCTTCTTTTTGGACTCTGAGGCTGGAAGGAAAATACTTCTCCATGAATACCTCCTCAAATATCTACTAGGTGATCTCATCATCTGGCACTCCTAGGGCTCTTTTCTTCATTTGCCACCAATGATGTGCCTCACCTTCAATCTGGTAAGATGCAAAGAAGACTCGATCCTCCTCAGGATATCGGATCACGGCGATCACTTTTTTCAATCTCTCAAACCACGTCTCGGCCTTTATAGGGTCAAGCTCCCCTAGAAACTCCAGAACTCACTCCTGGATGAAGTGATCGTATGCAGATGGTCTCGGATTAGCAGGGGCTTGGACGGGAGCCAAAGCAGGGAGAGGGGGGAGATTCCGCTGCTCTAAATTTTCAATAATGTTTGCCATATGGCCCAACAAATTTTGGTACTCGGCCTCTCGATCTTGAGACCGACCACCACCTTATGAGTGTGACGAAACGGGTCTTAAACCTCTAAGGACCTCTGTCAATAAACAAACAAAACTAATAACTAAAATTTTAAGACATTAATTTCTGTAAAAATTTTGACAAAGTTTCCTTTTAAATTTGGCCAAAAATTATTTATACAACCTGCTTAATTAAAACCTGTACAAATATATAAATTCTCAGACTTTAACATTCAACACAATACATACACAGGACCGACAAATGTCATATCATCCATGGCTTTAACAAAGTATTCACAACTACCACATTAGATCTAAATAGATATGCCATCTAGGCGTAAATAAATCCATAATCAAACAATAGTGGAAGTAAAACTAGATACATCTACCACCTACAGAAGCATAAAAAAATCTACAATTATACTTAACATATCATGCCATATTCCATTATACAATATAAATCTAACTTAACTATTTTCATTCTATTACATTAAACATATACAAAACTACAAGTCCTCAGAGTCTAGCCGATCTCTTTAGCTTATCTCCCGCCTTATTCTAACTAACTGGACGTCAGCTCGTAACTCTCATCTGGAAGGAAAAAAGGCAAGAGTGAGCTAATTGTAACATTCCTAGGCACCCGCTTGTAGATATTGTCTGTTTTGGGCTCAACCCGCACGGTTTTGCTCTTGATAGACGGCCTCTATCGCCCCCAAAATGCGTCCACAAGGGAGAGGTCTTCACGCCCTTATAAGGCATGCTTCGTTCCCCTCTCCATCCAATGTAGGACTCCACTGTCCACCCACCCTTTAGGGCCCAGCATCCTCGCTGGCACATGGCCCGGGCTCTATCTCTGATATCATTTGTAACGTCCCCAGGCACCTGCTTGTAAATATTGTCCACTTTGGGCCCAGCCCACACAATTTTTCTCTTGGCAGGGCCACGGCCCCCAAAACGCATCCCCCATTGACTTTTTTCCCCCTTTCACTAACAGTGTGGCGAGATATTATCCTCTTTGGCCTGGGAGAACTTTTGGCATCTCCAACCATACACAAACCTCAAGGTTTTCTCCTGGTCAACCTCCACAGGCTCCCAGGATGCGTCCAGGCGAAGGCAGGGACAAAGCTGTGAGACTGTGGATTCGGTCAAAGTAGACAGTATCTACATGCTTTTACTATGGTACTTTGTTGGGTGGGGCAAGTGTTTCCCTATGTGGATGCATTTTGGGGACCGTGGGCCTGCCAAGAATAAAATCATGTAGGCTTGACCCAAAGCGAATAATATCCACATGTGGGTGTCTGGGGATGTGACACTAATAGCTCATCAAGTACATCAAGTCAAGATAACAAACAATGATAATAGAATTTTGAAAAAAAATACACGTAAATAGAAAAGGAATAAATATACATAACTTGATTAGCCATGCTTGGGTGCAATTTACTTCTTTCTTTCATTCTTATTTTCTTTAAGACATTACATAAGCATAATCATTCATCTTTGCGGATCCGGATTAGTGAACCCTGCTAGCCAAATGGAGCAAATAATCACGGATAAATTATATTTTGCACACAAGCAGAAGCCAAAAACAGAACATAAATATCCCTTCTAGCGAGATCAGATATAGTATTACCTCTCGAAGGTAGGTTAGACTCAGAATAGTACCCTACAGTGTTAACGCCCCGAGAAATAGCGGACCATGTATCACTCCATGGATGGAGTTATCCTCAATTAGTACAATAACGTCCTAAGGCATGACCCTAATATCACCCGCTATAACAAGCGGTCAAGATAATTCCCTTGAATTTTCACTGTCACACTAGTGACATGCCAAGGGGTGTTACCCATCAGAAAAATGAATGCAGATCCCAATTTCACGATTAATTATTCCTTTTGAGGGAGGTTCTATCAGATTCTTTTCACATATATATCCATATGGGAGATCAGATCAGATTCCTTTCATAGATATCTCCATCAGGGAGATCATATTCTTCAAATTCTCCTCCAGTTATTCATATACTTATTATCTTACTTACGAGTTTCAGTCTTTCCATAACTTACCTTATATACAAATATCGAATGTATAGAGAAGATTAGGAGTTCTTACCGTTAAAGAACGAATTGACTTTGAGAGCTTTTGAACACAGATTTTCTTCACAATTGAACATCTCGAAGTTTCCAGATTATACAATTGAACTTGTATAAATAGACATATCGCTTGATCAGCAGTTAAACATAGGGAAGTTATGCAAAATATCGTCCAGAGTCCTCGAGTGAACAGTACCCATGAACAGTGCACATGAACAGTGTATTGATGCACATATTGATGAATTCTCAAAATTTCGGACATCTAACGGGTAATTTATCAAACTCAAGGTATGGGTGACTATAATTCCAAATCAATTTATACATTAAACTCCAGATCCAAGCTTAAATGGTGTCCGGGTGTGGGTTAGAGGCTTTGCGAACGAAAATCCATACATAACCACAAATTCAAATACCCAATCGACAAATTAACTTACCCAAGCCTGGAATAATTGTATTCTATCCCCAAATTAAGCAAAAGCCCAAAAAACCCGTGGGTTATTTGACCGGTTGTGGGGGTAAGGGTTTATGTCGTCCGAATCCTTATCAAAACTACAAATTTGGACATCAAATTAACATATAAGCATCCTAGGGACTTGAGAAACAAAAAATATACACTTAATCAGGTATCGAAATGAGGATACTCGAAAAAAATAAGACAAAGTGTAAAAACTTTAAGAAGATAGTATGAGTGTACTTGCCTCGTCCCGATCTATCACCTTTTTAACTAGCACTCGGACAGAATTGGACTCGTGGGCCTCCATCCCCCCCTCTCTCTTTCTCTTCCCTCTCTCTCTCTCTTATTTTCTTCTGGAAAGCCGAAATGGCAAAGAAAAATCAGGCGCGACATTTTATTCAGCGGGCAGGCGATCGAGAGCGCGACGTGCGTGTCTCAGTGGCACTTGGTCTAGAATTGGAGCTCGAGTACACGGCGAGCGTGCCTCGAGTGTCCCTTTGCTGGAATTGGTGCTCGAGCCTGGGCTCGAGTGTACGTCAGGCGTGGGTCAAGCCCGACGCCAACCTACAACATAAAAACTTCGCATTTTATCCGTCCGAAACCCATTTCAACCCTTCTAACCCATTATTTCACGTCTTTGGGCCCTAATTTTGATTATATTAGCTTAATAAGTCATGATTATCTTGATTTAAAATTTAAATCTTATTTACGGACTAAATATTCATGGTTTTACAACTTCGGTTCCCAATTTACCAATTCTGAATCTTTGGGCTTTTCAATCCAATTCTTCTCGTACCTTTTGACAATAATTCACCTATTTCAATTTAATTACCTCCCAATTACTATATTTTGGGAATCCGAGACATCACCACCCATATTAACTATATCTTGCAAACTGATACCTTATAGGGCCCAACTTCCTCTTTCTACTTCCGAACTCAATTTTCCCACATTTTAAACCTAGTCTTTAATCATTATTAATTCAATTACACCATAATTATCATATTCTAAAACTCGGGTCAACACACTCTCCCCCATGTATAGAAATTTTTCCCTCGCAATTTGACGAATCTTGAAATCCCCAAGTCAAAGGTGATCTCCCAAGCGTTCCCAAATCACTTCCTCGGTTAACTATAGTCCCATTAAACCTTAGGCATTCGAGCTATTCTAGTCCTTATTACCTAATCGATCTATCAAAAATCCAAATTGAAACCTCCTTAGGAGTCAAATTCTTAATTTCATGAAGACAACCCATTATGATCATATATACACTTCCACACTTATGATACATGGAAGATCTCATGCTAAACTACTCAGTTCGAGGGCAACCCAAAACTACTAATTGCCTTTTCAACTTAGCCTCAAACCTCAATCGACTGAGAATCCTCATTACTACTTACACTAAGCCTCAAAAGACTATTCTTTTCTTACCTTTGATTAAACCTCATATATGTGAGCTTTCTATACTTCCGCTGCGCCACTCTGATTTTTTTTTCCAATCATGAATCATCCAGTTGCAACTCGCTGCTATATCTGATTTGACTTAATACCCAAGTTTTCTTATCAAGCTTGACCAAGAGCCGGATATAAACCTCCAATCATCATTAAACCTCGAAGACTGAATACTTCACATTCTCACTACGTCGTTGGTATACCACCAAACCAACATTTTCTTAAAATACATAATCTATTCAAAATACTCAAATTACACAACAACCACAATTAGAGCAATCCCTAAGGTATCCGTATCCTATAGATAAAACCCGCAATCCTCAATTCACAACCAGATTAAAAACTATAATTATGATTATCATCCAAAGATTCAATATAACTTTAGGTCATTACCCGAAATCTCAAAACCCAAATACTTAGAAACCTCAGGATCTCGTTGGCATACCGATGGGCCAAGTAATTCAATCCAAACACGTTCTCCATCGTTATAATAAGTGAATCGTCTTGAAACAAAACCATAGGGACTTCTCATTTTAAAATTTCATGGTTCTAATACTTCGAATACGTTTCTATCTCCCAATTTAAGAAAATGACCTCCTATTGTCCAAAAATTTAAACCTAATCACAATTTTCCTTTCACATCTCCTACAAAACACCGAAAGCACACTGAGTCTAAAGACTTTTAACGTTAATTATCAGCATTAAGGCCCATTTCCTTAAAGATACTGAGGTTTATCCCATCAATCCTTAAATGGGTCAATCCATTCGCAATATCATAAGATTATCTCTTTCTTTGTGATACAACTATTCTAACCCTTGAAATTATCAGGTATTAGCTACCCCAAGGTAACACCCATAAGTTGTTAAAGCGGAGACTCTAACTATTAATTTTGACCTACAGGCAAAGTAATTCTAATTATGAACTTCTCCCCCACTTGTATGGGGGTAGTCACCTATCGCGACACCAGGATAGCAAAATCCTAACTTCCTAAAAAATGTTATATGCTATGCTAACTTACCAAACCCATCAAGGGTCATCCCATATGACATGAAAGTCAACTGACCCCTTCTATTTCTTGAAACTACCTTTTGTATCTCATCATAATGATTACGGATCTTTCTCAAGCTAAACAACTCACAAACACTTCAATCCTCAAAAACACTTGTTGCATTGCTTAACAAATTTGGTTAAACCCAAGACGACCAGACGTTTCCATGACACAAATTAGCCTTCCCAATCGACCACTGCTTAAGGTCCTATGGATTCGAAATCATATTATCAAAATGCCATATACTCAATGAGGCATTCTCTCAACCCAACATTATGTCCATTTTCTAAATCAAGCACACGATTAACAATCGTTCTCAACTCAAGATACAATCCCCGACGGAGAACCTATGGCCCCATGTCCTCTAAATCCATCAGTGAAGCCATCTCAAAATGGGCCCAAATATGGCCGAAAGATCCAGCCAATAAAATTCATATACGCCCACAAAACTTCAAAACCCAAATGGCGCTCCCGAGCTTCGCAGCAGCCATATTTTTATCTGAATGCTGCTACGGCATAATTTTCATTCACCCATGATCATCATGCAAGGGAAACAAATCGAAATAAAAAAATCATCTATCCATTCACTATGTCTACTTATCAATTCATTAATCTTTCAAGTAACCAATTACTCAACCAACCATAACAACCTCATCAGTTTATCTTACCTCCCAGAGGTTTGAAGGTATTCACAACATTATCTAACCCATACTCCTTTAATTCTATACAAAATCCTCAGAGGCTAATGTTGATTCCAACCCGACTCCCAATCATCCATTAGAACAAGTCGGCTTGATCTTTTCTTCTAAATATATATATCCTCAAAACTTTTCATAGCTAGATATCTTAACGACCACCAACTGACTCAAGGGGTGGTGTCACTACTAATTAGACTTAACACCTATCCTCGATTTGATCAGCTCTGCCTCTTATTCAGAATTCACAACCTAATTGTAATGTATAATATCCCATCAATATTTTTCACATCAACATCCATGAATATCTTTTTTTTTCAATTCTAACAGGATTCGCATTACCCAAAAATTTATGTACTTAATCACTACAAATTGATCCTAAATCGGTATCCTTAAATTTAATATCCCAAAATCAACTCCAAGTCACATAAACCTTGAGCCATCAATTCTACTTATCCGCCATACTGACTAGATTGATCAAGTATCCTTTCTTAAGGGATTACTAGTCTGAAGAAGTCAACCCATGAATGATCAAGTCTAAACTTCAAACCAATACTGATTAAATTAGACCTCTAATTAATGCTAATTAGCTCAAGCACTAAATCAGCACCAATCAATTTGGAACCTCAAGGTGCCTCCTTACGGCTCTCTTGACCTCACGACCGACTATTGCCATAACAGGGACTTCACCTAAAAGTCGTAACTGTAATGGCCCAGATCCTAGAATATAGAAAATCCCCGATGTCGAGTTAAAATAATCCAGGAAAATGAGTTAGGGAGAGTAGTCCGGTCAACGTAAAATGTTGACCGGAAGGCGTGAAGAAGGAGTAATCTGATCAACGTAAACTATTAACCAAAAAATGTGAAGAATGAGTAATCCGGTCAACGTAAAATATTGACCGAAAAATATGAATGGAAGGAATAATCCGGTCAACGTAAAATATTGACCAGAAAACGTGAATGGAAGGAAGGACATGGAAGAGGAAAGAAATCCGGTCAACGCCACTAAGTTGACCGAAATATGTTTAAATGAGAAACTTAAATCCGGTCAAGGAAAATTAATAAGAAACTCTTTGGAAATGTAGAACCATAAATAATCTAATTAACCAAAAATTAATAAGGAAACTCTTTGAAAATGTAGAGCCATAAATAAGGAAACTCTTTTGAAAATATAGAGTCATAAATGATGGCCACCAGACCCAAGGGCCTATAAATAAGAATTAGATAAGCATGAGAAAAAGGCACTCCATAGAATTTTCTAGTAAAGGAAGACCAAAAGTTCAAGGCAAAGTAAAAAAAATTCAGGCAAGAGTACTCACCCTTGTTTTAAGTTCATGATTATGCATGTTTACAACGCTAGTATATTTGATATGTTTATGAACC
>JAOVVI020010715.1:0-12963 GCA_028571085.2 Nepenthes alata
AGGTGTTTGAAGTAGTCAGAAAATATCCAATATAATAGATTATATGATTTAGTAACTTATTAAATTTGGATTAAATTATATGATTCTATATAACTAGTTTAAGATATATTAATTATTTATAATTAATTAAAGAGATATTTTTCTAAAAACATATACCTTTAAGACACAATTTAATAAAAATAATGGGCATTTTAATAATTTAAAAATAATCATCTCTTACTTCATGAAATATTATCTATATTCATCATTTTTAAGCATATGTAAAATTATAGAAATTATTTATAAGTAGTAAATAGAGAAAAAAATAGAAATTATCTTTTAATTCTTTAGAATAAGAACGATTTCAGTATCATTTTAATTCTGTAAGCCAAAGTTTAATTTTTATTGATCCAAATACATAAACTTATTTTTATATATAATTAATTTATAAAAAAATATAATAATAAATGTATTTTATGGGTCCCGACACCCAAGGCCCAAAAAGAAATGCCTAAAGCCACGATCACGGACCACGAGAATTACAAGGACAAGCTGGCCCAAGAGGCCTAAAAATCCAACTTAGTCCAAAAAGTTAAGTTGGCTTTAGAAGCCCGATAACCCGGCAAGCGTCCCAAGAAGACCAAATGGCGACAATGGTCTAAGAGACCAATTTGACCCAATAAGCACAAGGACGCTATGAGGGGCTGACGTCATCAACAAAATCCCGATGACCTTTGGCAAGTGAAATGTTTAAGAACCTAACTCAATAAGCTCGAGGACCAGGTGAAGACCCAAAAGACTTTCTGAGGACGATGATAGTCTCACCGCCTCTGGGCCCACAGGACAAGGAAAAAGAGGGTCCAAGATGACCCAGCGCGCCAACTCAGATGATTCACTGTTACCAATGAATACGCGTTCTCTACAACACGCTACCCCCGCAGAAAATTACGGCGCTCAGAGTACACGCCATCATGATGGGTCTAACGGCACTGACACGTCGGAAACGCAGAGTTGGTGGCAGGCGTCCCTGACACGCCGTGTCAACAGAGTTGGCGGCAGGCAGCCATGCACACGCAACACCACATGTCCCCATGCCAACGACATGATTCTCCTCTATAAATACCCACTCATGCCACAAGAGAAAGGATTTTAACAATTGTCATTTGAATACATATTGTAAACAACTTCTAAGAGAAAAGAGAGAGCAAGACTCCTCACTTTGTAACTCTCGGTGGCAACAAATCATACCACAGTGTCCAGTTGTATTCCGTTTTCATAAAAGTGAAACCTCTCGGACCTAGCGTCTGCCACCGTGGCTTTTTTTCCTTTTCACTTAAAAGAGATTTTCCACGTAAAGTCTTCGCGCCTTGTGTTATCGTCTCATTTTTCTTTCTGAAACGTTGTTCTCATTAACAATTTCTCTTGTGTTGCACTATTTCGTCCGTCCACGAGTTAAAAGAAAAGACTTGGACTCTAGTTATACGGCGGTCGAAATACGCGAACACAACAATATTAAAAATTAAAATTTATATCTCATTAAAAAATTCTTACATAAGTTTGTTTAATTATCAATGTTTTGCTAAAAATATATAATAAAAAAGAATAATGTTACTCATTCTATTTATTTGTAATTTATTTATAATTTACTCATTCTATGTGAGGCTTATTAAAATTTAACAAAATAAATAATTAAAATAAATTATATATTTTTTCTAATAAGAATTCCTACAATGAATTTTCGTGTGATTTTAGCTATCACTTAAGCACACGTATGTTTGGTAATTTCCCACAACTAGCAAAAGAACAAGATCACAGCTCGCTGCAGACAAAATTAATTTGAAAAAAATATAAAAATATATATTATTAAGTTCCTAAAATAATTTAAATTAATTTTATCTTATATAAAAATAG
Source organism: Nepenthes alata (assembly GCA_028571085.2). Lineage (NCBI taxonomy): Eukaryota > Viridiplantae > Streptophyta > Magnoliopsida > Caryophyllales > Nepenthaceae > Nepenthes > Nepenthes alata. Next base: position 1,891 of record JAOVVI020010715.1, read on the forward strand.
GGTTAAATTGTTAGCATTTTAAAAATATATGAGTTAAAAATGAAACTCATTGTCACATTTTTACATTAAATACAATTTCTGTATAGAATAAATTGAATAATACAGTCAGAGTTAATAGTATAATTTTAAATAAAAAAATAATTATGAATAATTTTTTTTATAAATATTTTTCACCGCAGTAGTCCATAAAAGAAACTAGTACTCAATTGGTATTAAAAAAGATTCGAGGGGCAAAGTAGGTATTCCATTTTAACTACGACGGTGGAAGCAGGACTTCGGCCCTCTTTCCCTCGGTCTCATCACCGTCGTTTCTTCAGACAGGATTTTTGGGAAAGAAAAGAGGAGAGAGACTACGAAGAAAAGGTGGCCTTTGATGCATGAGCTGCGGCAACATGACGACCTCTCTCTCTCTCGCTCTCTCTTCTCTGCTTCCTTCCTCTCACACACACTCTCTCTTCCTCCTTGTTTTCGCCACCTTCCATTTCTGACCAGTCAGAATCCGATTTCATAGGACCCTTGCTTCGCAGACACCTCTTTCCTCTGCCTTCTTTCTGTCTACTCCACTGGTATAAAAATTGAATCGCTTCTAGTAAAGGGTTCTTTTTGCTTTTGTTTATTGTTCTTCTATTTGTGTGGGCTCGGCTGGATACTAAGTTTCCTGTGATGGGCATTCGTTAAAACTTTGTTTAGAAAATCTGGGTCGTTCTATCACTGTTGGTTGTGCGGGTTTCGTAAGTTTGATGATGTATTGTTGCCTTGCAATGAACTTTGGTGTGTTTTGGTCTTCGACCTGAAGTTTGTCGTCTACATTTCCTAATTGTGCCCCCAAATTGCTGTTAACTCACGTCTGTGCTATTGATTTTTGTGTGTTTATGGCTTGTGAGAATTTGTTTTGGATGGTCTGGTTTCTGGGTTTCTTGACTTTCTTCTCTCCCCACGCTCTGGCCTGCCAAAAAGGTGGTAGGTCGGCTGGGTTGACTGACTGCAGATTCGGAAATCGATGCAGAATGCGTCACCGTCTTCTGTTGTTTTTCGTTGAATTCATGTCAGTTCTGGGTCTTCTTGTTTCGCCCTTTTTGTTTTAAATCTGCAAGCATCGATGGGAGACTTGGTCTTAGAGTTTCTCTTTATATTCATTTGCTTTAAGGGATTATTCCGACTTATTTGTTTATTGATCGATGTCTTTAAATACTTCTGTTTATGCTTTCAATGTTTGCCGTCCAGTTTTCTTGCGTTTCCGTCAAGAATTATCAAGGAGAAGTGCTGAGTCCAGAATCCGGATTGATATTTGGATTCTGATAACACAACAGATAGAGGGACAAAGGGCAGTGGAGGCGCCCCTTAATCAGTAAACATTTAAGATAGTTTAATGAAATCTAGGACAAAGTCTTTGGTGTAAGCTACATATGTTCGAAGTATAAGCGGAACGTATAAAAAACTCAGGAGTATGAAAAACTCATTGGGGGAACTTTCGTCAAGAAGACCCCCTTATCCAGATTTGGTATTTATAGAGGAGAAAATTGGATGGATGAAAATATTAGATATTCGATATATCGGTTGATATGTATTGGTATCAAACTCCGTTCACCAATATTTTTCGATACCATAAAAAATTGAGATATGTTATCATATCGGTGACATTGGCTGATGTTTAAAATATTGGCCAATATTTACACGTCAGCTTATGATTCATACAATTTTTTTCCGATATATCTGATACCTGGACATATTATCTAATATATTCGATATTGATATGACCGATTCGGATATTTTCATCCATGACTCATTGCCTTTGATGGGCTAACCAAGTTGGCCCTGTAAAACTGATAAAACATATAGTAGTGGGCACTGGAAAGTTACTAGCCGGCTCGTGGCAAGAGCCGCAAGGCTACAAATCCTTGCATTTTGGAAGTTGAGAGATCATTCGATTCAAGGCACGGTCAATGCAGTATGTAATGATGACTAGGTGTTACCATGCTGTTGGTCGAAAAGAATTCGAACTTGTTAGCTGGAGAGATGCTATGGCCAAGTAGAACTGAATTGTTCTACAACAGAACTGGCTGAGTTAGTCGGAATACCCGAGATCAAGTTGTCAAGGCTAATTTGCCGAGACTATTGTCGAGACCAAATCTTTGGGATTGAGGTTTGGACCTATGAGGGTGTCAAGCATATAATCCATTTTGGTATAGATTTTGATTGGATTTATCAGTTATTCCACTAGTGATGCCAAAAAGGGTTAGTTCAGGAGTAGAGATGGCTTAGAGCCTTGAAAATCTTGAACCAAAATATATAGACATAAATAGAAAAACATTGCTAGCGAAAGTCCAACCCTTGATTGTCCATCCCTGGAGAGTCAATAAATAGATTCATCCAATGGAAAAAGTCTCATTCTAGTTTTGTCAAACATGAAGAAGCTCAATCCAAGATCGTCCTTGCCCTTGATAACCCAATATATTGGATCATGATTCCAAGCCAGGTTAGGAGTTGACTCCTTGGCCTACCATGGCGAATCCCAGCCTGGTGGACCATTGATACAAATATTAGTCGATACGATAATATCGGTCGATATGTACTATAATTAAGATCCCCAATACAGATATTTTTCAATACTGTAAAAATGTATTGAATGTTTCTATATTGGTCGTTATGTCCTCATTAGATTATGAATTTTAGAAATTTCTTCTTTTTGATACAAATACATATTATTCAATATATCCGATATCAATATGACGCGATTGATACTGATATTTTCATCCATGTGGCGGACTTATGCAAAAGTCTAATAATTGATTCGAATGGACCAAGATACTGAGGTGGCATGTCAATAGGAGGCAATTAAGTGCTTGAATTTCGTGGAGCACTTATTGCTCAACTATCAACATGCAATCATTGGTCTAGTGCTTGAGCACTTCTTGGTCAAGTGGTTGAGCATTTGACCCAAGATAGAGCTAAAAAGTGCTCAGGTTTGCTCAAGCCATAAAGTGTTGTTGCGTGAGTAGGGAAGAGGCAACAGAAGGCTGATCTCAGTGGTCATTGTTATATTTCCTAATTTTCCTTGTTACTGAATGTTTGTGTTTTCTAATCATTTTGTCACTGTAATGTATCTGTTCACTTGTTGGATTCCTTTAAGAACATCAATGAATAATACTTTTCCTTCCACATATATATATCCATACTCCCGATAGCTGTGGCCTTAACATCAAATTGTTTCCTAATGCTATTTATGCCCCTTTTGAAAAAGTTTCCTTGGCCATGTAATTTTATTGAAATTTATATGCTTATTAAGATATGAGAAGCTAGTAGGACGATGTTAAGTCCATTGACTGACCTTCATGCTTTATGCAGATGAACCATGGTGAGCTTAAGAAGGCGTAGGCTTTTGGGACTCTGCTCTGGTGTGTATAAACATAAGACGTGCTTTTGCACTATGATAGGATCATACCCTTTTAAAAAAAACAAGTAAAAGATTCTCGAGCTAAAATTTCTTGTATCAAGCTTGATTTCATTCTGTTGTTTTACTGCAGGCTTGGGAAATTTTTTGAAGGACCGTTAATTTTTTACTATAAAAGATTTCATCTTACAAATCTTACTTTGTGCTTGAATTGACCATATTCTCCAAATTTGATGGGCTTTTATAGGGGTGAGAAATTCCTTCCTTGCGCCATTTCCTAGGTTCTGTGACAATGCAAATGTCCCCGAAAATGCTCTGCATAATAGGAATAGAGTCAGTGTGCATCCAATGACTTCGGCCAATACAATTAAACCTGGAGAGGTACGCATTTCTTTAATTACGTGGTAAATGTCTTTGAGGTTATTATGGAATTAACATGAAGTAAGACAGTGAGATTCAACTCTAGAGAACCAAAAGAATAGGAAAAAACTTTGAAGCTAGAACCAAGGAAAAATCTTAACTTAAAGGAAAAAAAAAACTTAACATACATTTAGGTTGGGGAATGCCCAACTTGTTAGGATGCTGTTGGAAGATCTATCATGATGCGATGCGACACAAGGTTCATTTCTTGGGACTGGCAAGGCATTCATGATCGAGCTAGCACTTTAAAGGTGGGATAAATTGTGATAAGGTATTTTCAAAACAATATTTACTTAAGCTGAGGATGGAGGACCAGTTTTTTCTTTTTCATTTGGAACAATAGCTATAGTGGAAGATGAAGCCTTGCTGACCTTTGTGCCATTGCATCGAGTAAGAGTGGTGATTGATTATGCAGTCAGTTGGCTGACTGTCTGGAAAATCAAGCCCAGTCCCTTAGCCTTGTCCAAGCTCATATGTGTCATTTTCATGGACGAAATATCTGGACCTTCCATGTCATTTCAAAATCGCAATACGCTGCTTTATTAGCAATATATTGAAATATATCAAACGATAATCAAAATATTGAATGATGCACTTGATATTTGCTGAATTTCGATACATCAGCCAATATTTACCAACTTTCGTTTTGCAAAAGAAATTTGTGCTCGATAGTTCGATACTAATACTTATCCAATACGGTCGTAATTGATATCAATACTGATATTTTCGTCCATGTTTTGGAGATAAAGTCTTCTAGTAGCTTAGTGACTAGTTGACTTGAGATGGGGTGTATAGAGTTGGATCCCTTTCCTGCAAGGACCACATATTGGGACTGGGAAATAATGCTTGGCTCCTTGAAGGTTCATAATGAGGTTGAAGTCTCATAGGAATTGATGACGTCCTTGTTGTAATCCTCCAAAAATTTGAATGTGAAGTGCAAAATATTGCCATGAGTTCTTAGTTGCCTATGAGAATGGTAAGGAAGAGATATGAGGAATTACTAAATTCATTCCAACTTATGAAGATCTGTTAATACAATTTGCACATTGCCTTATTTTGAAAGCAACTGTGGAACATTGGCTTTTATACTTCTGCAAGTTGTGACATTTGAGCTTCTGTATGCAAGCCAGTGGCAATTATAGAGTATCCTAAAATTTCCAAAGCTCAGAAACCTATATTTTCTAAACTTGAACAAGCATTTGGTCTTGCCATTTCCACGGGCTGGAGAAAATGTTTCCAATTGTTTTCGTGGTTGGATAGATTTAGTATATTTGATGCTCATTCTAGTAGACTATTGAGTTTTATTTGTCATGCTTGTCTTGTGATTAATACATTGTTTTTATTATTGACAAGTGAAGTGAAAATACTGCTACTTTTTGCTATTGATCAGTGAATTAAATATATAGCTACCTAAAGATATATTTCTTTCACCTGGCAACAACTCTAAGCATATTTCCGCCTAGTTTTTGTTGTCTATGAATATAAATTCCATCTTTTACCTGAGGTATACTTTTCTCAGGTAAACAGATCATTAGCAGGGTGTGGTTTTGGTTCTGGTTCTTCAAAAGATCAGAGTCAACAAACAAATGTTTCTGGCTCGAGCTCATCAAAGGAGCAGAGAAATCAACCATCTCCAGGTTTTTCTGTGTACTACATTTCATTAACTTACTATTTACTACAAGAGCTGGTATTTTCAGAGTCATTTTATGACCACATCTTCAGAGGCCATTGATATTGTTTGCCAAATTGAAAAATGTTACTCTCTGGAATTAGAATCTAATACAGTAATTATCTCTAAATTCTTTATTTGGAACCATGTTTTTGACGGAGACATATGTTCCTTTTCAGAATGTGAAATCAAACTCAGAAAGCGATATCGTAGAAAGAATATAAATAACCAAGAGCAATGTGCAATGAGAGGTGTGTACTTCAAGAATATGAAGTGGCAAGCAGCAATAAAGGTTGATAAGAAGCAAATTCACTTGGGGACTGTAGAGTCCCAGGAAGAAGCTGCCCGCCTGTATGACAGGTATGTAATGTTAGTGTCAAGTTACAAATAATTATATTGAATAATTCATTTACTGGGTAGAAAAAGAAGATCATGATTTTGTGCTCATAGAGCTGTATAAAGTGTCCATCTATTTGATTTTGTGGTGCTCACAGACATATTTCATGAAGGAATTCTTTTCCGTTTGTGGTTCACCTTCTTGATCATTTTCTCATGATGATTCCATTTATTGTACCCACTTAGCAAATCCATTGCCTTAGCAAATGGGATTGAATGTATGAATCTGTTAAACTAAATATTATGAGTTTTTCCTCATAGACATAATGACAATATTAGTAAAAAAAGGGTGACATAAAGCATGAGACATCCTAGCTCCTGCATTGCGAGCTATGGAGAGGGTCAAATTCATTGGAAAGCATTGCAGAATGACAGTCAGGCAGGAGGTTTCTCTTTCAATTTTCATTGATTTTGTATCCAATTCTTTAAGATTTCATTTGTTTTCCCTGACTACTGCTCTGATTAAACCAGCATTTGACTTTTTCCATGATCACTATTGCATCTACCCTTTAGGTAATCAAGGTTAGCTTAGCGGTGAACTAGCCATCTGCTTAGGCCATTGAACTGAGTTCAATATCCACAACTTCCCTCATTTTCTTTGTTAGTGATGGTTATGGATGAAAATATCCCCAACCCCAAAAGACGTAGCATTTAAAACATCAAATTAGGATCTGATGGTAGGAGTTTGAATTCCTGCAGTAGGTGGGTAGAAAACCACCCGGGCCACATTAACACTATTGAAAAAGAATCCCTTTTATGGACTCTGAATGAATTGTTTTTGATTTTATATAAAAACATAAAATTATGGTATATAGTGAAAGATAATGCACAATTTCGATTAACATAACAATAAAAACTAATGCGTCCCAAAATTCGGATTGTTGTATGGATTATGGAGCTATTCGATCTTCTACCGCAGGTCGAATTGAAGCAGATATGGTCTCCCTCTCTGTTAACCTGGATCCTACATATTATAAACAATGAAACAAGATATTAGAGGGTTGTGGGACTTACTCCCCAGTTTATCATCCGACGTTCAAGTTAATAATCTTTCTCAGAAAATAGAAAAATGAGAGGATATAAGAGAATGTAAAGATGCACATATACGGGGGATGTGAGAGGAGGACTGAGCTTCTGTGATGTGCTCGACGGGGAGTGGCATCGAGGTGTTTAGATGGCAAGGCTCTGGAGTGTTGCACTGGATGAGTGGCTCATTAGGATGCACTCGACGGGGAGCGACTTAGGAAGGAAGAGAAAGAGTTGTATTTGGGAAAAGGAGTTTTGTTCTTTCTCAACTCTTGTATCTCACTTGAGAGTTGATTCAGTCTAAGATTCCTCCCTTTTTCTTGTGAAGGCGAAAGATATTTGTAATACTTCGTGGAGAAGGCTTTGGCGCCAAGGCTCGTGGCAGGTGCCTGGCCAGGATTTGCCGACTTGTCCTGGCGATGGTTGTGGCCACCATATCAGTTGTCGCCTTGCAATGGTGATGTGATCGCTGCGGGTCGTGGCTAACATTGGCCAGACTATTCCGGTGTAGATTGGCTGGAATTGCTACTAGCAGGCGAGCGAGGTGGCTCTTTAGGGTGGACATTGGTCACCATTGGCTGATGGTTGCAGCGCTAGCGTTTTATGTATTGCCAGATTGTCACTGCTGAGCGAGAGGGTTGACTTAGGCTATGATTGGTTAAAACATAGAGGTTGTCTGCTGGTCCTGGCCCGGTATTCCCTCTTGGGCCTACTTGCAGTAGATGGGTCGGCTGGGCGGTCTCCTGGACCTTGCTTTACATTGGGCTTCACTAGCAAGAAGGCTAGTTGCCGGATCGGCGCGTGTCGTGACTGGACCCATAAAAAACAAACCAAGTCCTATCAAGTAGGATTGGCTATAGGAATCTATTTTCACTATTCCATTCGAGTTAGTGGAATATTATTTGAGAGTAAAAGTACTTTTGAATCATCTAATTTGCATTAATCTAAGTTTTCTTAGGTTTACCTTTTTCTTTCTTTTTACACCAACTATAACTAACTAATATTTTTTCATAAGTACTTCTTTAGCCTACAGTTTAAGTATTCAACTATGTTAGACATCATTCACTCATATTATCTTCTTCAGTTTTTGTGCCTCCTTTGTCTACAGCATTGGTTAGTGTGATCCAATAAGTACATCTTAATGAATGACAAATGCCACAATGTGGTGTTTAGGGAGGGTTAATATGAATGTGAGCATATGGGAAACCTTTAGGTGTTGATTCATTAGGAAAGATGAGTTATTTGATTTTTCTCCATTTTACATAAAACCATAAAACTATAGTATATACTGAAAGATAAGGCACAATTTTTGTTAATATAATAGTAACAACAAAGCCTTAAATTCCATTAAGGTTGGCTATATGAATCTACCTTTGCAATTCCATTTAATTGAGCGCAATATCATTTAAGAGTAGAAGTATTTTAAATCATTTTTTATTACACCACTTCAAGTTTTATAAGGTCTATCTCTTTCTTTTTTTCCTCTAGTTATAACTGACCCACCTATTGTTACAGGTACTTTTGGCCCGTTTTAAGTGTTCAAATTACCTAGATGTTATTTTATTATCTTATCCTCTATAATTTTGGTGGCTCCTTTGGCCTACAACTTTGGTTGGTGTGATCCAATAAGGACAACTTAGTGAATGGCATTGCCACAATATGCTATTTAGGGGAGGTTAATGTCATGAATTCGGATCAAAATAATTTTAAATAATATATCAATAAATTTTAAAATAAATATAACGAATCCCCAACCTAGGTGTGACAAACAGATGGACCCAAAAATTTCATCATCCAAATAATAATAATAAACAGAACCCAAAACTCATCACAGGACCTTATCGGACAACCGTCTCGACAACATAATACATATGACCTGCTCTACAAATACCGCAAGGGAGGTGACAAATTAAATACATGCATATCTATCATACACACTGTGACGGACCGGATTATTCTCCATTGAATAATCTCCGTCAATGGCTACACACACTAGAGCCTATAATTAACCTATGGACTCTACAGAAAATCCGGCAGAATTTCCTCTGCAACTGGAAGAAAATCGAAATACAACCTGTTCAAAACCACCTGCAACAAGTACACATCTATCAAAAGGCTTACACATAGCCTACAACACATCACACAGGATCTCAAAACACCGCCATATCATCCATGGCTCCAATACAGTACTCCTACTACTATACTGGATCTAGAGAGATACCATTTAAAAGAATCAAAACTCAAACTTCAACATAAAGGCGAAAGCATAACTATATCACCAAATATGCGGAAGTATAATAAACCATAAATGATAAAAATATAGAGCCACGCCCAACTCTGAGTTCAAATCTTTACTGCACTCGCCGTCCAGCCAATCTCATCAAGCAAGCATCTCCGTGCTCTAACCAATCCTACGCCAGCTAAGTGTTCTCATCTGAAAGGAAAAATATCAAACAGTAAGAGTGAGCTAACAACTCAGCAAATATAATCATACACACGACTCCTAGGCATTCACAAGAACTGGAACGGGGGAAGGAAACAAGTACTCTCCAAAAACATGAATCAGGAGAGGGAACAGGATCATCTCGAATCTCTTTGATTCATACGGTTCTCACGGGGATTACATGATTACATCTTGGATCACGAGATTCACACAATTCATCTTGAACCATTGGGTTCATACAGTTCTCACGGTTCATCGATTGAGTAATTATTCATTTTTATTATTACATCATCATTTTTGAGGACCACGGCTAGTAGACTGTACTAGACAACGGTGTGAGAGAACGAGGACAAGAATGTGTTTGCTACACATTCTAAAGCCACGACTATTATTTTAGGTCGGTAGCACATGACCCTTGGTTGCATCCATGCAATAATCATCACAAACGACTACATCTCAATATGTAGCATCGACAGACACACTCCACACCCTCGGGGTCCAGGGCAATCCTCGTCCTTCCAGAGTAGTTTCCTAAAGCGTACCACAGACATCACCCGCTCCCACGAGCGGCCAGAATATGTGGCCAAGTATTCCTCAGGTTTACACCGCGATGGACATGGTATGCTAAAGAACACTACCCATACGACTCAGGGTCTTAGTTTCAAGATTAGGTTCAACACTTGGAGAGGGAAATCCACATTTGCCACACACGATCACATCTCGGGAAATCTCATTCCCATCACAAGATCTCCAATCCAGGAGATCATCTCATCACACACATCTCCATCCAGGAGATCATATCATCACAAGCGCAGTGTGGACTCCCTTCCATTCACATCACGGTTCACGATCTTCAATGGGACTCAATTTCCTTAATCCACAACAAAACATCACAAGTTCTATTCCACTGTCTGCGGGTTCCAGTTCCCTTAACGAAAATAATCATTCTAAATTCAGAAGAGAGACCAGATTTTATACCTCAGATGATCACATGTCACTTTGAACCCTATGAGACTCATTTCCTTTTCACCAGCACACGGATTCACAATTGAGTTCTTACTTTTACGTTTAATCAGTTAAACGTTACTTTCATTACAATTTTAATCACATATCACTTTATCCTTCTCATTTCATTTTGGGTAAACATTATCAGATTTCTCTTTGACCACCCGGACGCCGTACATGGTTCGATACTTGGAGATCGGACGTCCGATGGATTCGTACGCACAATTCTTACATGATACTTCACATTTGGGTTTGATTAACTGAACACGACGATGGAAGTATACAACTTCCCTTACATTTTTGGATGAACAATTACGGATAACTTTCAAGGCTCCCGGATGTCACGAACGGGTCAAATCTTGCGGGATTCGACATCCGGTTGATATATACAAACATTTAGAACACGAAGATTCATTTTCTGGAGTCCTTCTAACATTTCACGAAGGTGAAAACATGCATTTTCTACCTTAGGTCTCGGATAAATAGTGTCAGCGCCCCTTTAACGGGCTCGGACGTCGTGAACGGGTTGAAAGGTGCGAGATCGGACCCGCCGCCAATATATATTCATCATTGGAACATGGAAATTCATATTTTGCAGTCAATTTCATGATACAAGGCCATAAAATGGGAAACCCCCAAATTTTTGTGGGTTAGGGTTTCGGTGAAACCAAATCGGGTGGATCGAACACGATCCGAGCAACTAACTACATTTTCCCTAACCCA
>JAOVVI020010716.1:0-10730 GCA_028571085.2 Nepenthes alata
TCTTAAGTATATAATTCCTTTGTTCCCACTCTACTAGAGAATGTTTCATAAGCTAAATCAGTTCATGAGTTCATCACTTAAATACAGAATTCTCTCTATCATTAAATTTTCTTTTCCATAAGCATATTTCAATATAGATTTTCATATTTTCGTAAGCTTGGGTCCTCACGTGTTTATAATTTCATGCATAAATTTTTTGGAGCTTCTATAGTTAAGAGTTTCTTGCCATATCAAACTAAGTACAATTTTTAGAGTATCTGATCGTTAAATTTCTTCATAATAGTTCGTATCATAATTTTGGAGTACGCAAAATTAGTATATTCATAAATTATGAAATTAAATGTAATTCAATCATATTCATAAGTAAGGGTTCAATGTCTTACGTCCAATTTATGTATAAGTTTCGCGGGAAATTAGTCGGAAGGCGCGGGGCGGGGGTTAGGGTTCCGGTGTGCGTAAACTGCACAAAATGCGGGAATTTGGACACCAAATTGATGGAATTTCATGCTCTAGTTATGCATTTCAATTATCTAGGGTCAAATTGTGCATAACACTCAAAATAAATGGTAAATTTGGTCTGGGCGCAGGTTAGGCTTCTAGTGTACGAGAAACTATTCAAATCTCACTAAATGGATTTGAAATCGGAGTATGTTCATGTTGGGGATATGGGTAATATGAAATACAAGTTTAATTGAGTATCAGAATAAGGATACCTGAAGAAAATGAGATTAAAGTATAAATAAATGAGAGAAAATGGTATGAGTGTACTTATCTCTACCCGATCTATCACTTCTCCAACTAGCTCGGGCTCAGAATCGGACTCAGGAACTTCAGATTCCTTCTTCTCTCTCTTCTCCCTCCCTCTCTCTCTTCTTGTGGGAGAAATGCCGCAAATGCCCAAAAAGAAACCCTCTCGGGTTTTTAATTCTCGGGTTGGTGCTCTACGCCCCTGGAATTAGCACCTGCGGCGCCATCTCGGGTGCCCAGCAGGCCTATGCCGCCGAACTGCTCCATGGTCTCGAAACTAAATTTTTTCATATGAATTAAGCTTAATCTTGATCAAATTAACACAATTATTTGAATATATGATGTTTAGAAACCGGTACGTTATAGTTGTCGCCATAGTCTCTCACAGTCGTCTCTTGCCGTCGTCTCTCTCTGCAAATCTCAATCATCCGGACAGCAGGAGACCAAAGAACTATTTTCGCTGCTCATCAACAATCTTTCTCTCTTTCTCTCTCTTTCTATCTCTCACTTTCTCAAGCCCTTTCATCCCCGTCTCACTTTTCAAACCCTAATCCCCTATCATCTTGTTATGCTAGTGAGACTAGCATGAGTCGCATTCCCTGGGCTTGAAAACTTTTCTATTTTTTTGAGCTCATAAATGAAGCTAAAGCTTGCTTTTGTGCTTATGAAGTCAAAATGACCGGGTCGTAGCAACTCAATGCTTGACTGCTCGTTGACAGTGCAGATGTTGGTTGAGCATCGCTAATTCACTTGTAACGTAACTACAGTGGCCAATTTATTAAAATCAGACGCTTGTTGAACTTTAAGGTCCTTCATTATTTACAAAAAAAAATTGTGCCTAAATTGGAAAGCTCCTTCATGTTTTGACTTTAAATTTGGTGAAATCATGCTTTAATTTCAGCATTTCTACTATGCAAGCTCACCACTTGCAAAATTTTGAATATGAAGTTGACATACTGTGAAGTAATACCTCTTTGTAGTTATCATATGATTGATGCCTCTTGCATCCTTATCTCAGTTTTCTGACCTTGGATACTGTGACAGATTAACTTTTTTAATCAAAATTTGACAAAGTTTCAACGGTAAAATGGTCGCCAAATTAATACATGTACAAAAATCCTTATACAATACAATATATAACCACACATCACAATATAGGATCTAAAAATATTCACAACAAATATATGACACCAACGTCATAACTCTGGTATGACGTTGGCTCAAATAAGATGTCATTAGGTCCCCAAATAAACCATAAATACATACAGAAGCATATGTATCCATCAAACAGCAAAAACTATACTACGTATATATCATCATCGTCATCATCATATACATCGATATACATAACCATCTCAAAATAATACAAAATATTCTATCTCATATAAAATCACAAAACTAAGTCTAGAAGGCTATTCTAGCAAGATATGCAGCCTAATTAACTCCTAAACTCTACTCAATCATATTAGGCATAAGGGCATCCTCATCTGGAGGAAAAAAAGTAACAATGGTGAACCAAATATCAAGCAAGTATAATATAATCGATGACAATTAATAGTATACACAAAATAAAGCAAGAAGAGGGAATATGAACAGTATATGAATGCATGAACGTGAGACATGAAAAAATACCTTTTCGAAACATACTTATCTTTCTTATTTTATTTTTAATCATTTTAGGTTCAAAAACACGTAAAAATTTTATTATTTTTACAAATTAGGGCTAGTAGGCCGTACCAACTAACAGTGTGATCAAACGATGAAAGAAATGTGTTTGCTTCTACACATCCTAAAGTACAAACGCACACAATTCAACACTCCGTGATAAGCGGTATACCTTTAACCCAATATACGGGGCTGTAACACATATGCCACAATATCTTCTGTGGCCTAGAGGCAGTCATCGTGCTTCCACAATTATAGTCTAAAGTATATCAGAAAATACTACCCTCTAAAATACAAATCCCTAGTTTAATTCCATAATTACTTATTCATAGAAAAATTTCATACTCATTCATAAAATATTATTCTCACTCCAGGAGAACGATTCATCAAACGTAACATTTCATAGAATTTTCTTCTTATACTTCTCACAATTTGTATAATTTTTAAGGGTTTAAATCTTTACATAACTTAAATTATATACATGATTAACAAAAAATATTAAAAAATTAAAAATGTTTACCACCGTGAGCCAATCATGACTTTAAAGCTTTAGAATGACAAATCCCTTCAGAAATACATACAACATAATTTTCGGATCATACAAAAGATAACATATTTAACGTACATGCGGTTAAATATTACTATTTACATATAACAATATTTTCATAAATAAAAAAAAATATATAATATATATACATAAATACCAAATATACGGAGTACCCGTGTCCCTAAACCTAGGGTTATAAATTTTTAAAGATAAATCATGTATAGATTATAATTAATTCGGGTAAAACTAAAGGGGGCGCGGGTTAAGATTTCGGTGAGCATAATACCATATAAAATTATAAAATCGGACACCCAATTGATAAATCAATATGTTCAAGGTAAGGGTAACGATTTTTTAAATCCAATTTATGCAAAAATTTAAAATTAAATGGGTAAAGTCGTTTGGGGTGCAGGGTTAGGATTCCACATTAAAAAAATCAGTTAAAACTAAGAAATTGGATATGAAATCAATATATGTGTATGCACAAGTGATGAGTTCTATAAGATATAAATTTAATCGGGTATCGAAATAAGAATACCCAAAAAAAATGAAACAAAAAGTACAAAGAACGAAAGAAAATGGTATATGTGTACTTGCCACGACCTGATCTATCACTTATCTAACTAGATCCAAGTTGAATTCAAACCCAAGAGCCTCGATCTCTCCTTTCTCTCTTTTCTCCCTCATTCACTCTCTCTCCTTTGTGTGGAAACTAGAAAAGTGGCACAAACAAAACTCTTGTAGGTTTTCATTACGCGAGCCGGCACTCAAGCGCCCACCCGGTGCCGAGCAAGCGTAGGCCTGCTGGATCCTGCGCCTACCACGGTGCTGCCTCGAGCGCCTAGTAGGCTTCCTCTGCCACCTCAATCTACGTTCTCAAAACCTAATTCTTTCAAATGTATTAAGTATAATTTTGATTAATTATCTTAATTACTCGTAATTATAAAATTTAAAAATTGGTATATTACAACTATCTCCCACTTATAAAAATTTTATCCTCGAAATTCAATATTCAGGGAACAATCCTTTCAAATTCCTACTTCACGTTCCTACGTCCCATCCTCGATTAAATGACTTCTCCTAGAAGGCCTTAACTAATTAAATTATCATAATTCTCAGTATTTAATATTTCTTATCTAGTTCTAGGTTGGAACCTTATCATAAGACAAGTTCTCAATCTCCTACAACGGCTTAGTTCGGTCATAAACGTATTTCCTCAATCTTTGATGCATGGGAGATTTCATGGTAATCCACCCATTCTGAAAGCAACCCAAATTTATTGACTATTCCTCCGACTTAATTCAAGACCTTGAATGAACTAAAGAACTTCTATTTTAGTTCACGTTAAGCCTAAAAAATGATACTTGGATCCTAATCTTATTCTAAAATCTTTGGCTATAGGCCACTGCTACCACTGTGCTACTCGGTTTGGCAATTTACTTATACACTAACACCAATTTATAATTCTTATCCAATGATTCATATCAAACACCTAGGTTACGCAACAGCTATAGACCTAAGAAAATTTTAAAGATATCGATATATCTAAGACAAAACCTATAATCTTCATATTACAACCAACATAGGAAACATAATTGAAGCAATTACCCCCAACAATTTTGGTACAGCCTCAAGTCACTATTAAATCCTTAAAACCTAAATATTCTGCAGCCTTATCATCTCGCTGGCATACTAATGAGCCAGCTTAATCAATCTGATCATACCATCCGCATTAATAATAAATGGATCATCCTTACTAGCTAATCCACAATTATCCAAATATTCGTAATCTTTGCCGTTCTAACAACCTTGAACCAAGGTCACAATGATTTTTTATTTCATAGTTTCAACCCTTCGAATACAACTCCTTTTCCAAAAACCAAAAGCAAGGTTTGGTGAGAAGTGTCAGACCACAGGCTAGTCGTATATCAATACGGGAGGAATCGGTTTGAAAGGCCTAAAGATCTGAAATTGGTAAATTGGGAACCAAAATTATAAACCGAGAAATATTAATTTGTAAATAAGATTTCAGGCTTTAAATTATGATAATCATGGCCTATTAAGGTTATATAATCAAAATTAGGGCACAAAGATGTGAAGAATTGGGTTGGAATGGTCAAAATGGGACCCGAACGGTAAAAAGTGAAGTACGCTTGCTACAGGCTCGACGCGTGCTTGACGTGCACTTGAGTAGCGCTCGAGCTCCACCGGGGCGTGAAAAATAGAACCTCCCGCTTGAAGTGAACTTGAAGAGCGCTCGAGGCGCGGCGTTGGCAGAACGGTGCGCCTGATGGTTACCCGACTTGCGCTCGAGCGCCAGTCGGGGTATTTATATCGCACAAGGGTTTTCTCCCATCATTTTTTTGGCCATTTCCCCATTTTAGAGAGAGAGGGATGAAGAACTAGAGAGAGAAGGAGGAGATGAAGGCCCATGAGTCTGAATCCATCTGAGTCTTAGTTAAAAAGGTGATAGATTGGGACGAGGCAAATACACACATACCCTCCTCTTTCGTTTTTGTGCACTTTTGTCTTGTTTTCTTCGAGTGTTCTCGTTCCGATATCCGATTAAGTTTATATTTTACACTTCTCATAATCTAAATATGAATATATGTTAATTTGGAGACCCAATTTGTAGTCTAGGTTTGATTTTGAATGACGTAAACTCTAACCCCCATGCTCGGTCAAATAACCCACGAATTTTTGTGGCTTTTGATTTATTTGGGACTAAAATATGATTATGCGTGACTTGGTTAGTTAATTTATCGATTGAGTATCCGAATTTGTGAAATTTTATTGATTTTCGTTCGTGAAGCCCTTCACCCGCGCCCAGACACCATTCAAACTTTGATTTGGGGTTTAATGTATAATTTAACTTGGGATTATTGTTACTCATGCCTTGGGTTTGATAAATTACCCATTGGATGTCTGAAATTTTGTGAATTATCCGATATGCTAAATCGTGCACTGTTCACGTGCACTGTTCATCTGAGATTATTGAACAATATTTTACATCAATTCATATGTTTAATTGTTAATTAAATGAGGTATATTTGTATAAGGTCAATTATATAATATGAAAGTTACGATATGTGCAATTGTAAGCTTCGGAAATGATATGTTAATGCCCCGTTTGAGTAGGGAATTTCTATCCAAAAGTCTTCAAAGCCAAATGCTCCTCTCTGACAAGAATTCTGAATCTCTGCTATGTCTCGGTTATTCGTACATAAGTCTCTAATATTTGTATATAAGTTATGTTATGAAAGGATTTAAATCTGAAAGCAAGATAATAAGCATATGAATATCTTGAGGGAAATTCCATATCTGGTTATTTGATTGGTTTGATCTTCAAGATTGAGATATTTGATAATTAAGTTATGTTTGTGAAATAAGTTTAACGAAATCCTCCCTCAAAAGAATAAGTAACCATGAAACTAGGACTTGGATTCATGTTTTGATGGGTAATGTCCCCAGGCATGTCACTAGTGTGAAAGTCAAACTCAAGGATTTGTCCTGGCCGTATTTTATAGCAAGCAATACTATGGACATGCCTTAAGATGTTGCAGTGATAATCGAGGATAACTCCATCCATGGAGTGATACGTGGTCCATCCTGCCCTTGGGATGTAAATTTGGGAGGAACTTTGATATTTGGCCTTAGATTGCGTGTAGTGAACATAATCAATACATCCCGCCAGAGAATGGATGTAAGACTATGACTTTTGAACTTTGGTCTTGGATTGTGTGGAGTGAATACAGTCTATCCTCGATTATTCGCTCCTTTGGATGGTGGGGTCTACTAGCTCGGGTCCACAAAGATGAATAATTTGTTATGTTTATGTTCCAAAGAAAAGGAGAAAATTGCACCCCAAGCATGTCAAATTTATGTTCTGTTATGCATATTTTTTCCAATCATATATTTTTTCGATGTTTAGTTTTATTGTTATTATTCAGTGCTTTGTTATGATGTACTTATTGGGTTGTTAGCTCACTTTTACTTCTTCCTTCTAGATGAGAATTATGAGATGATGCCCGATTAGTTAGAGAAAGGCCGGAGAAAAGTTAAAGAGATCAGCTGGACTTCAGGGACTTAAGACTAGAGCGTGGATGTTATAATTGAAGTGTAAATAGTTTAGTTAGCTTATTACTGTATATGATGATGATGATGTAGTACCTTTGTATTATGATGAATGTATCGTTTAGCTTCCGCAGATGATTTTATGGTTTTAGTTGCTTCCGTAATATTTACTTTGTGATCTTGGATTTTGTTATGGTCCTAGATGGTATTTCCATTTAGTTCCAATATAGTAGTAGAGATACTGTGTTGGAGCCATGGATGATATGACATTTGTGAATTCTGTATATGCGTGTTGTAGGATAAATGGTGATATTTTTTTAGTTGTGTGCTTGTATAGGTTCTTTTGAACAGGTTATAAATTTAGATTTCAGTCCAATTGTAGAGGAAACTCTATCAAAATCTTTATAGATTTTATGAATATCAATTTTGTTTGTTTATTGACAGGAGGTCTTTAAATGATAAGGATCCGTTCCATCATACTTATAATTTTCACAAGGAACAGATCATTAACTTGCTTCCCCTTAACTTTGTTAATTACCTCCGGTTGGATTTGAAAATAAAATAGGAGAATCCTATCACCCCGAGCATAACGTTGGATATCACACACTTTCAAATAATCCAACATTTCTATCTGCTTAACTTGCAACATAGCCACATAACACGATCGATGGCTCAATGCATCTGCAACTAAATTTATTCTCCCTAGCTTATACTGTATTTCAGAGTCATCGTCTTTTAAAAAGTCAAGCCACCTCATTTGCCTTATATTAAGTTCCTTTTGTGAAAATAGGTAGAATACACAAGAAACTTTTTGCCATATAAGTAATGTCTTCAAATTTTCAAAGCAAACACAATAGCAGCTAGCTCTAGATTATCAGTCGGGTAGGTTTTTTGATGCACCTTCAGTTGTCTAGACTTATAAGCCATACTATATCAGTACACAACCCGAATCCGCCTTAGAGGCGTCACAGTATACCTCAAAACCTCCTGAATCTTCTGGAATGATCAACACTAGGGCGGTAGTCAAATGACCTTTTACCTCCTGAAAACTCAAATTACATTTGTCAGTCCATTCAAATTTACCCTCATTTTTCTGTAATTGAGCATGAGGCATAGCATTCTGCGAGAAATTTTATACAAAATACCTATAATAGCCTGCCATGCTTAGAAAACTCTTAACCTCAGTCACAGAAGTTGGCCTATTCTAATTTGTAACAGCCTCCACCTTCTTTGGATCCACAGAAATACCACCATCAGAAATTACATGCCCCAAAAATATTATCTTCTCCAGCCAGAACTCACATTTACTCAATTTAGCATACAATTTCTCCTCATGGAGCACTTGAAGTACCATCCTCAAGTGAGTTTCGTGCTCCTCATGATCCTTTGAATATACTAGGATATCATCAATAAATACCACTATAAATTTATCTAGATACAGCCTGAATATCATATTCATCAGATCCATAAATGTAGTATGGGCATTCGTGAGGCCAAATGACATAACAAGGGACTCATGGTGACCATAATGCGTCTGAAAAGAAGTCTTAGCCACATCTTCTGGCTTAATCCTCAACTGATAATAACCGAACCTCAAATCAATCTTTGAGAACACTCGAGATCCTTACAATTGATCAAATAAATCGTCAATACACGATAATAGATGCTTATTCTTAATCGTGATTTTGTTCAACTCATGATAATCAACACATAACCACAAAGACCAATCTTTTTTTCTTACAAATAACACTGGTGCTCCCCAAGGAGATACAATCGGTCTGATAAAGCCCTTATCTAACAGTTTCTGTAATTGTAACTTCTGTTCCTTCAATTCATCCGAGGTCATACGATAAGGAGACTTAGAAATCAAACTAACTCTAGGAATAACTGCAATCTCAAACTCAATTTCCTGGTGTTGAGGTAATCCAGGCAATTCCTTCAAAAATACATCCTTAAAATCACATACAATAAGGATATTATTAGTCGGCATACTATGACTCCCAGTGGTGCAGGCATATGCCAGGTAAGCTTTACACCCACTTTTTATCAAATTTTTAGCATGCAAAGTAGAGATTAATACAGGCATCTCCTTCTTCCTAAAGCCTTCAAAGAAAAAAGGTTTCATCCAAGGAATATCAAAACAAACCCTCTTCAGAAAATAATCAATACTGACATGATATTTAGCCAGCCAGTCTATTCCTATAATTATATCAAAATCACCCATGTTCAACAACATTAAATCCACAATCAAATATTTGCCATTCACCTCAATCATACATTCAGGATACACAATATCAGCAATCACAGAGGACCTAGTGGGGGTCGACACAGATAGTACATAATCTAAAAGATATGAGGTAGATATAATACAGCATGCAAACTGTCAAGAAATAAAAGAGTACGTAGACCCCGAATCAAATAATATAGAAGTAGGAACTCCACAAATAGAGAGGGTACCTTCCACAATGTTTGGGGGTACCTCCAAGTCCTGAACAGTCACCGTGAAGACCTTAGCAAAAACGATAGGCTTCTTTCCTTCTTCCTCGGAGGTAATGGGCAGCCTTTCACCAAATGGCCCTGCTGTCCACATCTAAGGCACACTCTTGATACCTTGCAGCATGCTTGCACTCGATGCTTCCTCCCACAGAAAGCACAATCAACGGCTGATGTGTGACGGAGCATTTTTTTCTATCCTTAGAATTTTCTATCATTACTAAAAATAAAAACCTAAACCCAATTAACAACTTAACGTTTTAGAAAAAAATATACAGTGTCTCCCCTATAATTGGACTAAATGGAAATATAATTCCTGTTTAAAACCTACAATATATAGAATAATATCATCATATCCATCAACAGGTACTCTCTTTTCAGACACAGGATCATAGACGCCGTATAGTTATCTACGGCTTACATTTCACATTTTCTATCCACTATATTAACAGTTCAGAATTGAGATGCCATCTATGACTTGTACAGAATCCAGAAAATATATAGCTGAAGTAGAACTACAAACTTGAGGAAGCATAATTTCTATTTCATCACATGTATCACATACATTCTATATACAAGAGTCCATATGCATAAGATCCATATACAAAACTATATATCAAATATCATGTCTTTACAATTCAACTGTTTCTTTACAAGATCTCCAAAATACTTTGGGTCTCCAAAAGTCTTCAGGTAGGACTTTAACTATTCCTTCTCTTCTGGTACTAGCTCTACCATCTCATTTGGAGGGGAAAAATAGTAAAACAGTGAGTCAAAGCCCAACAAGGTACATGCAGGCAAGTACTAAAACTTTCATGCATAACAGAATACAGTAAAATGAGGACAGTTACATATTAAAGTATAAACACTACAAAGCAGTGATTTATAAAAATTATAGCATGGAACTATTTAGGAGCAGAACAGTGCATGGAAAACAGAGAAGGTATAATTCGATAATAATTAAGCTTTAGAAATTAGAAATCAGTGTAATCATACTTCAGAAAGCATAAATCGGTCTCAGATTTATAAGTTTTAAAAAATTCTTTTTCTATCAGTAAAGGACTCAACTAGTAGACCCAACTAGTAGAGGGGACGAATAATCGAGGATAAATTGTGCTTACTTCACACAATCTAAGGTCAGAAATTAGAACAGGAGATCACTTCTCGCAGGATTTATCCCCTATAGTAGGATACAAGATAGGGT
>JAOVVI020010718.1:0-12961 GCA_028571085.2 Nepenthes alata
ACACTTATTAATCGGGATTTCCTACTTTTAAAAGCCCATAAATCACACCTCATTTTCTATGCCAGATAAAACCGCCGCACCATCATAAAAAAAATTAAATTTTATCAGTTAAATATTTTTATGTAATAAATAACATAAAAATATATTAAATATATTTTATTAAGAAGATACATCTACTCCAAATCTCATCCTCCCCTCAAATTGTAATAATAACATTGATAATTGATGGGTTCAGCAACTATGGGCTTAAAGAGTCATGCGCCATAGCAGGCTTACAATTTAACTCTAACCCAACAAATTTTTTTCAAAATGAAGTATTTTACATTGCTCAAATAAGAGGAATGCATTTACGAATCACACTATAAATTTATGCACCCTCAAGCTTGGAAGGACAAGCTCCAAAAAGTTCTACAAGGTCCAAGTGACTTGACTTATAGCTAGGAGTTGTTCTCATTCTAAGAGGCTTGCCCTCCATTGAGAAGTTGGCTTCCGTTCAGGAGTTAAGAGCCATCTATTATGGAGCCACGAGCTCTCTGTCCCGAAGCCAAAAACCCTTCATCCCAAAATTAGGAGCCCTTCGTCCCGGAGTAAGGAGAATTTTGTCTTGGAGCCACGAGCCCTCTATCCCAGAACCATAAGAACTTTGCCCTGAGCCACAAGTCTTCCATCCTGTATCCAGGAGCCTTCCATCTCGGTGTCACGAGTCCTCCGTTTTAGAATCAAGAGTACTCCGTCTCGGGCTTACGAGCCCTCCGTCCTTGAGTTAGGAGCCATGAGCCATTCATCTCGGAGTCGGAGCTATCCGTGTAGGAACCACGAGCCCTACGTCCCAGAGTAAGGAGCTCACTAAATCAACCATCCACTCAGGTAATCAGAATGTTGACCTACCAGTGCAGTTTAGTCATTCTCCTCTGAGCCGCCTCCTGCGGGCGTACCTCTAAATCGTCTCCCTACGAGTGCACATCTAAACCGTCCATCTGTTAGACGTACCTCTAAGCTGCCCCGTGTAGGCACACCTATAAGCCGCCTCTCTACTAGGCACACCTCTAAAATGCTCCCTGCGGGCGCACTTCTAAGCCGCCATCTGTAGAGCGCACCTTTAAGCCGTCCTTCTACGGGTGCTCCTGTAAACCGCTTCTCTGTCGAGCGCTTTTCTAAGTTGTCCCTATATGGGTGCTCTTCTAAGTTGCATCCCTACCGGGCGCACCTCTAAGCCACCCTTTAGTTGGCGCATCCAAATGCTCTATTCATCGCTATATGCATCAATTTATTCATTGCATCTTCTTAGTATCTTTCTATTTTTTAAAAAAAGATTTCTGATTTGAGTATTGGAGGATATGCGGTGAGTATAATTTTTACCGTCCTTTAATCTCTTATTTGTAATTTGTGGTGTGTAGGTTTCAAGTTAACAGTGACGAAGATCGGACTCACTTCAATTCAACATGCAGTGAAAGAATAGAAAGCTCCCTGGTACGACCACATTCCGAGAACCAGGGATACATCAATCATAAATAAAATTTATTTATCAATTTTATTTTTATATCAACTTATCATTATATATAGATAAATAAAATATAATATTATTAAAAATATTTTATAAATAATTAAATAATTTTTTTTATTAAACATATGAGATATATTTGAAGTGAGCTAAGGGACCGATTTCTCCCCAAAGAAGAGCAACCTCTATTATTATTATTATTATTTTTGATGAATTATTTACATTAAAATTTAATAATTAAAATTTTAATATGAAAAATTATAAAACCAAATATTATATATATATTTTTTAAAATACTAATATCAATTAAATAATATTTTTAAATAAAATAATAACCCTTTAATTTAAAGAGATGACACGGCAGGCGCTATCACGCTCTACCCCTGATCCATTTGAAAGGGCTAGCAAAAGCTAACTATTCTTCCTTTTTTCTTTTTCTTTCTTTCTTTTTGCTTTCCGAACGTGGATCGATTGTATATAACTGAAAATTACAAATGTATTTTTTCTGAGTAGGACTTTTTTCTAAAAAATTCCATCAGAAAAATAACAAATATATTTCTTTTACTTATACTATTTTCTGAGTAAGATTATTTATATTTCTTTTAAATGAATTTTTTCTTTTATCACTGCAATTCACACGACACAATGTTACTACTTGAGGTTATAAATAACAAAAGAAATAGGATAGAAGATTGATCGTTATAAATTTAATAACAAATTTAATGAATATTTTTTTTTTAATTATCTGAACCTTAAATAAAATTCTTCTACATATTTATATTTCAATTAACATCGTAATAGTCTCAAACCGGCGTCCAGTGCCTTTGACAACATTGCTGTGAACCAACACTTTCCATGGAATTGCAGGGATCACACATTGTCTAATTCCTCCAAGAATTTAGCCTTCAATTGTTCACATGACTCCTTTTGGGGTGCATATGATCTGATAATTCTTTCTCCCAACATCATCCTGATAGCAATAATTATGTCATCGCTTGTCTATATTATTTTATATATTTTTTTAATTCCTTATCTTACGAATACAAATTCAAGAGAAGAGTCCAATCCTAAAAAATTGATCTGATAGGAGGGATAATCATCAAGCTTATAAGCCAGCCATTGTGAAACTTGCTCCCCGATATGAGATTCGTAACATTCCTCTCTCATTCGACAATCCCAAATCTCAATAGCTATACTTGGCGACTCTTACTATGTGACGCTTCACTCGATTTTTTCGGTCGACTTCTCGCAGGTAGCTTTTTCGATCAGAACCTTCCGCAGGTAGTCCCCTCCAGGCCAGAGCCGGTTTCAATGAAAGTGACATTATTACGAGTACAGGCTCAGGAAAAGAGCCCAATCCTAAAAGGACGGTTTGATAGGAGAGAGCCCCTCAAATTTATAAACCAACTCTTATAAAGTTTGCTCCCCGATATGAAACTCGCAACACCTTCTCTACAATTGTCTCCATTATTTCCAAATTATCATAACTCTTAACCATGTCTATCTATATATCTATATCCTCCACTTTCTCTCTGACTAGATACATCACTTCTAGGCACGTCCATGAGTTTGTCTATAAATATACCAAGACTTCTGAGCATCTGACCAAAGCTTTTATCTTTGAATAGCCTCATTAGCCGCAGGTGCCCATGACATGCTAGCCCTTGGTAATTGTACACTACAATCGGGCAACAATGTCGCTTAGCACATTTAGCAATAGTAATGTTAATTATGTCAAAAATTTTGACAGAATTGTTACCCTAAATATCAGATATCTAACAGTGCAACCCTTCTCTATTCACTGGACTTGGAATAGGCTAACAATATAAGGTCTAATCAAGAGGATTTCACTGGAACTCATAGATAAAAATATCAGTCGGTATCTAAAATATCAACCAATATATTAGTATTTGGCCCCTAGATACAAATATTTTCAATACTGAGATAAAATTATAATATATTATCTTATTAATAACATATCGACTGATATTCAAAATATCAGTTGATGTTTTCCTTTCATCTTACGATTTTTAAAATTTTTTATCTTTTAATACATTTAATATCGGTATATATTATTTAGTATGTTTAACTTAATATGATTACAATCAATACCAATGCCAAAATCAATGTTTTCATCCGTGCTTGAATTTCCATAAATTTATCATCTTTTTAAGCATTATTGTCAATTACTGTTATCATTCAGTTTCTTTCATCGACTTAGTCTTCTACTTTAAACAGATTTGTATTGCGGCTGCGAGCTAATTAGACTATGATTGTTGAACTGAAACAAACTCTTCTCATATCCAATTCAAGGTGCCATTCTATTATTACTTAATATTAATATTTCATATTGGGAAGGCATAGTCTGGAGTTCTTTCATTTTATCCTATTCATTGGAACTTATGACTGGTTGATTCTTCCCTTTATTTTCTCCACTGTAGTCTGATTGTCTCCCCCTCCGCTTCACCTCTCTTCCCATTCTTCCCCCCTTCTTTCCCTTTGTTTCTCTATCATTTTCTCTTTCTCTTCTTCTTCCTCTTCTTTCTGTCTTACACCAGATAGAAAATCTCACGAAATCTAAATATAAAACTTCACTGCCAATCCTCATAACTAATTTGTGTTCTCTGAAAGCCTTCTCTCTTATTGTTTTCATTTCTAATGAGCTCCTCAAGAACCTGAACATCACTGGTACTAGCAAACAGCACCAAAGTACACGCATCAAGGGCTAACAATAATAATGTACAAAGATCATGTATAACGAAGAGACTCATCATAAGAAATATGGAGAAGATTTCATAAATACCTTTCAGAATTTGATTTTGGACCGCTGGTGTGTGATCTCTGATTGGGTAAACACAATCTCTGCTTGAAATAAATGCTCCAGAGTGAAACACAAAATCTTTTCTGCATAAATACATCAAATCCACAACGACATTTCACCAAAAACTTACAGAACACGGACACCAGCAGATCATGCATTTCATTCTTTCAGCAACCCGTGCGGCAAACATAATCTCTGCTTGAAATAAAATGCTCCAGAATGAAACACAATCTTTTCTGCATAAATACATCAAATCCACAGTGATATTTCACCTAATCTTACAGAACACGGACACCAGCTGATCATGCATTTCATTCTTTCAGCAACCCAGGCATCATTTCATTAGGATACGGCAGCCGCATATTTACCGCCTCCATACCTCATTATGCTGGAATTATATGCACTGGGCCGCTCTTTTTTGATAAGAGAAATGCTTTGGAAACATCCAATGAACACCCATGGATGATGAGGTGCTCAATCCATCCATCCAATTCTTTTGTGGGCCCGCTAATGTGAATGGATGAATAGATATCACATCACCTGAGTTTGTCCCCCTAATGCCACCTTATTCTAGACAGTTCTTGATGACAGTAGAAAACTGAAGTTTAGTGAATGAATTACTTGGATTGATTTTGGACTGAAGTTTAGTGAATGCATTACATGGATTGATTTTGGACTGAAGTTTAGTGAATGCATTACATGGATTGATTTTGGACTGAAGCTTAGTGAATGGAGGGGTCAGTTTAAAGCACTTAGGGGAGGAATGTGAAGATTTTGAATTTTGAGACTTGAGTTCTTCATTAGTACATCAACTCTGTTATATATCTGACAAAATCAAGTAGTATAGCAAGATATCTAGCTACAGCTTGAAATTACTCAAAAATATAAAGACATCAGAAAAATCCACAAACAGAAATGTCATGAGAAGAATCAAGTATAGCTTAACACCGTCAACTATTCAAAGTCATTCAGAAGCTAGGATGATAGATTCCTTCTCAAAACAATAAATCTTTGAATATAAACCAGAAATAAAATCTGAAGTAATTCTGTAAATTTACAAAATGAATATCTTTCTGACCAGACTACACAGCTGATAAAAGCACTCAACATACCCGCTAACTGTCAAGCACAGTACTGTAGCCATGGACGAATGGGATATCACTTCAACAGAAAACAGCTCTCTTGTAGTGGAATGGGAAGTGTGAAACAAACTCACTGTTCATTTCCAATACCAAGAATCCATTGTCCGAGATGAGTCAAATATGGCTCAGCTTGTGAACGGCTGCTCAATATTGGTCCAAGACTCTGAAGTTCAGTGTTGAATTCCTTCTCGAAATTCCTGTTTACATTAGATATGAGAATGAGATAGAAAACGGGAAGGTAAAGACGATTACTGAAAGATGTGATACGCATTGGAACTTACAGAACAGAGTCAATGATTCTGCCATTTCCACTGGCCAATTTTAGCGACTGCGATGTGTTTCTCAATGTCAACTCTTCAACCAAGGGTGCCATTGGTTTAGCAATGTCTATGGAAGACGGAATCAACCATTGCGTTGCTGTCGCGTACTGAAGACAAATCAGTTTCAACTTCTCCACCTTCTGCAAAAGCGATTTCAGTATATGAGCCAAAGGAAAACATGAGAAAATACATATAACAAGAAGGATACGATTCATATATCTGATCTTCCAGCAAAAATGGTAAGAAAGAAAAGAACTTTGGGAATTAAAATGGTAGCAAAAAGAACCATTGAGTAAGGGGATTGGAAGATGGACAAAAAGTTAGCCTCATCAATAAATTTTGGCTTAACCAGACAGACTTAGAGGAAATTCTTTTTTCAGCTTGATGCAAGTCCATTTGATGCAGAGTCCACTGTACCCAATATGAATCAAAAGACTATTGTATTCGAGAAGAATGACTAAAGCAAATAAACCTTTACCTTCAGAAGTTCAGGCAAAAGCAGCAAACATTCTCTTAGACACTTGTCCAGAAAATAATCA
Organism: Nepenthes alata; assembly: GCA_028571085.2. NCBI lineage: Eukaryota > Viridiplantae > Streptophyta > Magnoliopsida > Caryophyllales > Nepenthaceae > Nepenthes > Nepenthes alata. The sequence continues at coordinate 6,324 of JAOVVI020010718.1, forward strand.
TGGTACTGAATGACCTGGTTCAGGAAAAAAAGCAAGCTTACTCCACCAATATAAAAACCACAATCTCCTGTGAGCTGTTATGGTCTTCCCAATGGGAAGTCTCTCATATCCATTCAACTGCTAGGAGTAAAAGTTGGATAAATGAATAAAAGAAATTATATCAAGAAATTTAAACGGCTATTTAATCTCCACTATTCAATCACCCAACTTCTATTACTGGTTATTAAGTAAATATGAAAGCCTCTCTACTAAGAGGACCATAACACTCCAATCTCTCCAATCTCCAATACCATCATGCACACAACTAGAACCCGTCCTAATCTCTCAATTCTCATTCTTTCGGAGGTGGGGATCAGTGGTTCTTATTTAGTCAATTTAAGGTGATATTGAATACTCAAGCATTTGATATAACACCCATCTGACTAGACGTCCAACAAAACAAAATTTACAATAATTTAAGGTATTTTTGGATCAAAGAAAATATAAAGTAAAGGAAAAAACTGAAAGGAAATGTTTTTTGGTATTTGAATTGGATGGAAACTTTCAGGAAAAAATGTCATAGAAAATATGTGAAAATAAGCGAGCACAATTACTTTGTAAGTGAATGGGAGTGAGTTTCGCTAATAAATTGATTTTTTATTAAAATAATTATTCATTCAAAATCATGTAAAACAATTTTAAAAATGTAAGGGAAAAAAAATCAAACTTTCACATTAGAAGTATGTATTTTTCTTCAATTTAGTTTTTCTTTAATGATCAAACAACGAAAATATTTTTTATAAAATTTTATTTTCTTTCCAACATGAATTTCTATAACTTCCAAACAAAAGAAAAAAACATATTTTTTTCATTTTTTTTTCATTTTTTTCTTTACTATTCTCCTTTCTTTCATATATATATATATTTTTTGGATGCAAACACACCTATAGTGATCAATACGCTGATGACCATACCTCATCTATGCTCTTTGCAGACTGAAGCCTGTTATGCATCACATGCCAATTGGGTTCAAGAACCTGGGAAAAAAAATAAAGATATAGCTCCCAAATTTATTTTCAAGTAAATGGGGAGTTTGTAATTGCACACTAATGAACTAATATGATTGTTGAGCCAGAAAAAGACGAAGAAAATGAAGAAAAATTTGGTAAACTTGCATTGGGTTTGGTAAAAACTCTCTAAAGCCCAACAGAGGAAAAAAAAAAAAAAATTGGGGATGTGCAGGTGGAATCTCCCGTCGAGATAGTTGAACTTGCCTCAAATGTTAAGTAGTGTAGAAGACTATTGATAAACTTAAGCATGCTTCTACAAAGCAGTGAAGAACGAGAAATAGCAGTTCCTTTCATAGTAGCTGCACGAACTCCCTGCAAAGAGAAAGAAAAAAAAAAGACATCACAAAAGCATGTGGAAAACAAACTTCTAAGATAGCTTGCAAGCAAGTGTTTTAACAGATTTGAGCAACATACCTGATGCACTTGCCAGGCCCCACAAAGCTGGCGGCTCACATGTTTGCAGTGAAACAGGAACCGGAAAATCAACTGGTATTTTGTCAAAGCCTTTCTTGATATAACAAGGGACACTGGCCATTGTACCTAAACATTAAGTATATGTTCCAAGACATCAGTGAGCAATATAATCCACGGAAATAGAATCTTGCACATCGATGAAAATATTAGTATTGGTCACAACCATATCAGTATTGACCATTTATCGGTCAATATCGCTGATATGACAACTATTATGATATTGCTGCAATATCGGAAAATACTGGCATTGGGCAGATCAATACCGATATATATTAGCCAATATTTTTATTTATGATCTTGAAATGACCCTTAATAGGCATGACAGTGGCACTATGCACACATGATGGAATGGCAAGCCCAAAAGGTAAATGCATTGTCCACCAAAGTTGCAATCTAGATAGCCAAGTGTTCAAAGTTGTTTGAGAAGTTGGAAAGCTGTGACACTGTTAAAAATGCACTTACCACACCAATGAAATAGCAATAATGACAAAAATAGCAAAGCTATGAAGACATCTAAATCCCATTCACAACCAACATGCTCCAAAAAATAAAATAAAAAAGAAGAAAACTTGTGAAATGCTGCTCTCAAAATGAAGCCAAAGGCAATAGGTGCACAAGGACACAATCACATAACCCAAGATTACTATGCATGATATGAACACTGCTGAGAGCTAATAATGTGTGATGAATTTTAAAATCCAGGAATATTTTTGAAAATCATAGCATCTTTAAAAATTAGCAGACAAACAGACTGCTGTTGACATGCTATGCATGCTAAAGTTCTATTCTCCAACTGTCTTTCAAAGTAGCTTCACAAAATTGACAGAAGAAATAATTTTAAAAGAAGACTATAGAACCATGTAGCAACCTTGTAACTCAAAGAAAAGGTTTCCAGGCCAGTAATGCTCACTGGCTCCTCTAAATCATCCTTGTCAGATATATTCCTGCTAATCTCAAGATCTTTAAGCCAGCTTAACCTTTTGAGCAATGAAGATCTTTCCTGCAAGTGGAGAGGCAATCTCAATATAACAAGTGGCAGTTTGAAATTTGAACTCAAATAGAACCTTTTTCACAGAAAAAAAAAAAAAAAAACTGGGAAATCAGTAGCATACCACACAACATGTTAAGTCCTCGTGACAAGGATCTGCTGCAGAGGCGGTGGATCGCAAAGCAAGGTCCAAGAGAGACTATCACAGAATAAATATGTCAAGAATCATGAGTTACTGCTGAATGAGACAATTTTACCAACCCAAGAAAAAGACAAACAGAAGAAACAAGATTTGGGGCAATAGAAGCTCAAACAGACCTGAAGCTTCTCCAAAGAAATGTCATCAATCTTTTTGGCAAGTTCATCTCGAGCTATGTCCATGAAATGAACCAGAAAATCACCCTGTGACATCACATGATGTTAAAAAAATGAAATATTAATACCGATCAAAATATGGTAAGAGATTTTGAGAGGAAATTGAAATATGAGAAAATGCTAGGATTAATTACAAAAAAACAATAGTTACAAATTATGAAAGGATAGAACAGATTTAAAATCCACAAAAATTAGATAGATTTTAAATCCACCAAGAACTAATATTTGGAATCCCACAAGAAACTAAGAAACAACATTCTTTTTTTCAAAACTCAATTGAGTTTTTCAAATAACAAAATGCTCCTAATTTATAAGCCATGCACCAGTGCTCCTAGAGCATTTAATTTTATAATCATTCTCCGGTCTAATAAATGTTGTAATTATTCTTCTTGCTTCCCATGCTTCTCATGGCTGGGGGCTTATACTCCGAAGGTTGAAGTTTGTAGGTTCAAGGTCTCCACCATCGTCCAGATTGAACTCCAGCTTCATGTGCCAGTTCCCACCTTCATGTGCTGATGGCTGTTGTGGCCCAAGGTTAATTTCCAAAGCCTCTTTTAGTTGCAACTTGAGCAACAGATGAACTCTAGCTTTCCTTCTTTACATGTTACTCATTTCACTTTATTGCATTAATGGAGGCCGCCACAACTGAACAGTATCAAGCTCACATTGTAGGAGATGAGCTATTTCATTAAGCATAAGCCAGTGTCATCAAATATGTACTAATTACTAACTATGAACCAACTTGACTGGCTGGTTCATGAGATGAGTTAGCTCAATTAAGATGCCATCACCAGGCTGACCAAGTGCAAATACTAACCAAAATAAATGAAGTTTCAACATTAAGATCAACACCAAACAAGCTGTAAGAATATACCACCACATGGAGGCAGCTAAAGCATAACAAATTTCTATTGCGAGTTAGTTGTGGTTTGAGCGAAAAAGAAAAAGAGATAGACTTAGAAAAATTTGAAGTAAGAAAATAAAAAAATGATTTACAATTTCTTTCAGTATTGGGGAATATTATACTAAATTGATTTAAATATACGAAAGTGAATTCATAAAGCCGACATCTATAATAGAACTTAAGACTTTTTTTATTGTTGAATAATACTTGAACTCGGAAGGTCAACTCCACAATAGAGTTCTCTCTGCTCTATGAAAGAAATCTGAGTATACTTTGTCCCTCTTCCTCTCTATTCTTGTTGTTTTAGGGTGTTAAAGGATAAACATCACTGTCAACAAGTCACTTGCTATCTAAAGCCAATCCTGACTTGGTCAAACCGAAATCTAAATAGCAATAAGTTTCAACCCTGAGCCTCCATTTACTTACAGAATATATTGGTTTAAAAATTATATTTATGACAAATTGACCATGTCAATAGACATATAGGTGGGGCAGCGCAAAGCGTTGAGGTGAATAAAATACAAAAACCAATAAGTATAACCATGGAATAAGCAATTCCTTGTTTCATGCTAAGATAACTATAGCGCATAATTAATATTATGCAGAAGAGCTCAGGTAATTTATAATTTTCAACACCAAATAAAGCAGATACGCCTACCTTACAGTCAATCTAAAGTGTCAATCTGCAGCATCATCTGCAGAATACACTAGGAATTTGAAAGGATAACTAAACTTAACGGCAGAGTCTCTTGTTCACTTCATACTTTAATGGCAAAATTCAAAAGGAATTTCATAATAGCATGCAATTAAGCAAATAAAAAGGTAGGACCTGACTTCACTGTGAACAATCATTAATGCCTTGGGCATTGAGTTGTCAAGCATGCCAGAGTCAATACTGGGTGCAACACTATCAATTTCACAACTTCCAACAACCTCATCAACCGACCAGAAAAAGATAGTTAACATAATAGCAATAACAAAAGGCTTCTAACCTTCAGCAAATGTCCAAGGAACTGTAAACAAAAATCATTCTACAATCGAACTCCGTAAAAAGGAAGCCCGGTGAATTAAGCTCCTACTATGTATGGGGTTCGAGTAAGGATTGGACCACTTCGTGTTTATTGTTCGTGTTCTGAGTTTTATCTTACTATATACAAGATATCATTTCCACATACTCAAAAATATGACCTCCAGGTCATATAGCGATACCAGTTGGGTCAAGGCACCCCTTTCGATCCAACTCTGTGTAATATAAAAAGACATGGACTACAATTATAAAACTCGATTGAACTCCCACAGTCTATTCTTGCAATTAGAGTTCCAATAGTAAAGGAAATAAGCACGTGTAAGAATACCTGATCCAGAAGAAGATAGTGCTTAATTGAACGCAGCTTCCCAATCAGATCATACTATGCACAAAAACAAAAGGAAATAATAATCGGAGGAACTAGAGATCAGAGAGCACGGCACAGGATATGAATGCCATATATAAATTTCAATAGTACCAAATTTGGAAAAAGAATGGTAGAAATTAACTGAACACACCTTTTCCTTGATGAGATTCAGGAGCTCACCACTGGAAAAATCATAAGCGGCTTTTATACACTCAAGATAATGATGATTTGAGCCCAAAATCTTTAATTTTGAATTTTCTGACACTGGAACCTGTAAGCAGCATTCTTGTTACAGTCACTAGAAAAAGGAAGATAAACCACAACATAGATTTGATAATCAAACAACCTGAACATTATGCCCACATTCCCTCATGACATTTAAATATTTCCCAGTCGTCAAAATTGTACCAGCAACATCTGCCAGGAAGCTAGGAATCCTATCCTTGATGCTGTACCGTTTTTGCCAATACTTCGCATCATAATCCTGAGTGAGACTCTCCTGCAAATGAAGGTGTGGATTTAAGATAACAACATAATGCAGCTTTAGGGCATAGGATAGCATACCTTTTGGAGAGATTTGTTTTCTGTGATGAAAAATTCACCATAAGGATCGTCAATCACCCCTTCATAAACCCACCTGAATAAAAGGGTGCAAGATGTTACTGATAATAATTACTGATTTTTGTAGTTAAAACTAGTGGTGAGAAGATAATATTTTACAAGATCACTAGTAGCTCAGTGATCACTGCATCTTAAATAAAATTCTAATGCATGAAAAGGAAGCATCCTAATAATCCTTCTGACGTCCAAGGGTTACAACTGACCTAATCTTAGATTATAACTCTACAAAACTTACTTCTATATTACTCAATGTGATGCGAGTCCCACATCGGGGAGCCAGCCTTGAATGGGTTGGCTTATAAGTCCGAAGACTTTTCCTCCTACTAAGCCGGTCTTTTGAAATTGGTTCTTATACACGTAAGGCCCAACAGAATAGCTAATATCCTAACCGTCCGGGAACATAGCAAGGAACAATTTGCATAACAAAAAATCAAAAGGGTAACAACAAGCATAATATCCTAACAGAATAAAAAAGAAAAATCAAATATATTTGGCTAGTATAAATGCAAATAAATAATTAAATATAATTCCGAAACTTGAGGTGAGACCGGGTCGTCCGTGTACATCTTCTAGTAGCCGGGTGATTTGGCGGTGTGTACGAAACTATATCAACAAGCCCTTTAACAATGTCGTCTTCATTAAAGAGAACCTTATCCTCAATATTAAATGAAGAAAAATCTTGGTGAATGTTAGCCATGGATTTCCATGTCGCCTCCTCTGGTGCTTGAGACAGCCAGTGGACGAGGACTTGGAGAATAATTTGATCATTATGTAACTTTTTCTGGAATCCAAGAAGTTGTTTGGGTCGCAAGAGTGGCTATGATCCCCAGGCT
>JAOVVI020010719.1:0-12961 GCA_028571085.2 Nepenthes alata
TGCCCGCGGCAACGGAACCGGACACCTTCCGGTCTTCACGTCAATCTTCCCTCTCTTGCCACTTGAATTGCCGAACAACGATCGGGTCTCCTTCTTCACGAACCAACGTCTCCAATAAAGGTAGAAGGCAGTGTTTCAAAGGTTAATGTAAGATGAAGAGAAAACTTATTTGAATATGAAACTCAATCTTGTAACAATAGGTTTTCTCAAGAGAAGCAATATCAATGGAGTATGGAAGCTTTCTTCTCAAAAAGAGGCACGAAAATAAACTCACTCGAGTCCTTTCTAACTTCTCAGATTCATTAGGGTTCTCAAACAAGAAGCGAGGTATTTATAGAGGACTCAAAGATTGTGTTTAAAATACATGCCCATTGCCACGCCGTTCGAGCGCGCGGCGGGCGCACAGAGGGTTTCCAGAGAAACCCTGCGTGCGCTCGAGCTCAGGGCGGCGCCTAGCGAGTGGGGTCTATTCTGAAAAATGGGCTCGAGCGCGAGGGAGTCGAACAGCGAGTGGAGGCCATTCTGTTAAATGGGCTTGAGCACGGGGAAGGCGCACAGCGAGCGGGTCCATTCTGTTAACTGGGCTCGAGCGGATAGCAAGCGCACGGAGGGCGCGGAGGCTTTGGACGGGCTCGAGCGACTGAAGGGCGGACCAGACTAATACATAAGGTCATGAAAATTGTCAATTAGAAACATGACTATAACAGTAAGTGTACAAGGATTAGGTATAGTTTTCTTGATAAGTCAAGAATATATCCACAGGGAGTCTATTTTCTACACGAAACTAATTTCGTAACTATTTTATATTTTAAAAATATTAATAAAAAATTAAAATACTAATTTGAGGAGAAATAGAATGGCCGTAACAACTAAGGTTCGGCAATAAATTTACTAGGTGATACGAAATAATAAACATCAAAATTAAAAATTATTGAAAATTAAAATAATTTTGACGGTTGTGTCATCCAGTAGTGACAGAAATTAAAGTGTAAAAAATTAAATATTAAAAATTTAATAATAAAAATATAAAATTGTTAGATATTAGATAATTGTGATAATTAATTGTAATATGTTAATTTTATAACACAATGCAACATAAATGACTGAGTTTCGATATCAATTTAAAACTAAATGAACTAATAGAGATACAAGAAAAATGGTACAAAACTACTAGAATTGAACTGATTTGGAAATAAATTTTACATTAAGTTAGGATTTGTAGGTACAAAAGGGTAAAATTAAACAAAACTTACTATATTAAAATATTAATTTTGTAGAACGAAAAAACCTACCCCCGAAACAAAAGACATAAATTTTGTTTTGAGAGCACAAAATTATCGTTATAATATTTTCATGTTTGAATTTGATTCCAAGGATTCATAGGGTGCCAAAGAATTATTCTTTTAGAACCAAGTTGGAGCTATAGACAACAGAATCAGGGCAATAAATTACGAGAAAAATCTATAATAATCAAAATTTGATATAGGGATAATTTGTTATACGGTTTTACAAAGACGAGTTATATTATGGAAAGATTCTTCAAAATAATTTGATACCAAGAAAAATAAATTAAAATTAATTGATTGGAATGAGGTTTAAGATCTCGTTGATTTTCCCAGTGGACGTGGAGTAGTCAATTTTAAATATATCTTCAAGATTAAAAGTAACTCTAATATAAAGCAAATAAAGTTAGGCTTATAGTTAAAGATTTTACTTAATAAAAAGGCATTGTGAAGAGACATCCTCTCATATTTTTAGGAAGAGCTTGTTGAAAGTCCTTACTGACTTTATTTACCTATCATGATTTAGAGTTATATCAATAAATATCCGAATATTTGATAATATACCTTGAATATATATATTTTTATTGAGTCAAGAATAATTTCATGGAAAATGCCGGCGATGTGTGATTATAAGGCTCACTATGAAGACAAAATTTGTGGTGTACTTTGAAATCATAGTTCATACATTAAGGTTATTAAATTTTATTTTATGATTTAAAATTATTGATAATATAGTTAAGTTGCTGAAAATTATTGTGCTAACTTTGCAATATTCTTCTTCTCTTTAAGAATTAGTATTAGAAGGAACACTAAATATATAAAAATTAAATATCTTATTGTGTTTTGAAACAAGACGTGTTGATAAAATCTTTCAGCATTACTCTTATAATTGTTGATTTATTATCCAAAGGATTAATGATAAAGGCAATTAATGATAATGCTGATAGTATGTATCTTTATTATAATTCTTGATATACTTTAGATTGCATTACGGTACATCTATTGACACTTGAGATATCTATGAGTTTCCAATATTTCATGTTTTTTCATTGTGTTTGAAAATTATACTCGTGGATGAATGTTAATAGGGATAGTCTTTGATAAAGATATTATTATTGCACCTTATTTATACTTCTCATTTTAGATTATGGCTAAATTGTTTATTGGTGTTTGTCGAAAGAATCGTATCACTTATAATGTGGAAAGACTATGACTTGCATTTATAGATATTTAGTCATAATATTTTAATGACTTAACTGTTAATGAATTAATATGTACACACTTGATATTTACGTCAATCTTTCGATAATTACATCACCATTATATGATTAATTAGGAGAATGTTAGAATTATTGTCCAATATAATATAGTTCATACTAATAATTTATTAAAATAATTATAGGTTATGATCTCATACAAATAAAAATGCTAATTGGGCCATGCCACCTTTGACATGGCATGACCCAACACTTTGAGGCATGCCAAAACCCTGATTCGCCCGCCCGGTATGTCATGTCAGTCCACAAGCATGGCCTGATCAATCTTTTTTTCTATATTATGAACAACAGTTAGGTGACTATTGCCTGTGGGGCTGTAGGGGGTGAAGGGGGGAGACACCTTTATTTTCTAAAAAAATAAAATTATAAATATATTTCACATACTCACATGCACACTCTACTCTATCTACTTTTCACTCTTTACTATATTATATAGTAATAAGTATTATTACTACGATACTTACGAATATATTTATATTTTTTTTTGTTAATTTTTATTTATAATTTATATATCTATATTTTCATTTAAACCCATTGAAGGGGGAAGGGTCCAAGAGTAGGCAACCCACATCACGACCTCATGAGCCCGAGAACCAGACGGGGATGCGATCTACCCAGATGGGTCAACCTAAGACTGCCTGGCAAAAGAGGAAAAATTAGGGCCGATCCACAGGGATCTCTTCTGCTCACTAGCCGGTAAGTGGCATAGCTCAGCTCACAATGAGAGCTATAATCACCTAGGATCAATAATCTTCTTCAGAATGACAATTATGACTCAACAAATCTTTTCAAATGGATATTGCCATCCGGTGACCTCCATGATTGCTATAATTAAGGAAGGAATATCCTTAGGTGGCCATGGTTACCATACTTGCCCCGCACTCGATTGCTGAGACAGCTTACCGAATCCGTCAGGGTGACCGACAACTAGTCTTCGTGCCCAAGTAAGGCTGAATTGGTTTCAACGATATAAATACCCTTTCTCTTTTACGAGAAGGGTAGAGCAATCCTTACCCTTAAGAGCCCCAAGAAGATCGAAGTATTCTCTTCGTCTCTTTAGCCACTCGCTGGAATACCGTCCTTCAACCAACACTCAATCCCCTCACCTGTGCATTAGCATCCTTCACATCCTCCATTTTTTCACCATTGTTAAAAGATTATTAATTTGAGTATCGGATAATATATTATAGAGCGAGTTCCGTCAATCCTCTTATCATTGTATTGCACAAAACCCTGGTTAGCAGAGCAGACATCGGACCCACTTCAATTTGCGCCGTCGTGGAAGATCAGGTGGCTCCTCCCGAATTTGTATAAAAATTCGAATCTAGGAACGTATCATTGGTACCATCTTTGAGAAAGACTGAAAAGTCCAACTATCACACTCACAAAGACAAATATGGTCAACACCAGGGTACAAGCCACCGCACCGATTCAAGATGTCATCTCCCATGGCGATGACCCTAAGTGGGTAGCCATGCGGCCAAGCAACAGACCCCAAACATGCACTCATTCGCTGCCTAGATGGAGAGCATGTCTAAAATTTTCCAGACCCAATTCACATATCTAGGCGGACAGCGACAGGGGGCTCTCTCCGCTACCTCTCAGACCTCGGCTTTGAAGTGGACAGATCGAAGAAAGAATCACTTAGCTTAAAAGACCCAGCGGACTGATAACCTCAAGATCCAAGCGACATCGAGTGACAGAGTCCAAATGTGGATGGAGGGCCAACTAACTCACAGGACATTGGATGAAAGCCTAGAATGGCAAAATCCCCGTTCCTCCCATGGCGATCGAAGGTCCCCAACTCAAGAGGAAGCCCCTGCAGCACTAGGCCGGCGAGAGTTAGCAGCCATCAGATTTGGCATCTCTTTTCGACCCATACGGAGTCAAGGACCTTCCTTAATAAAAAGATGAGTGTGTCTTCCCTCTAAATAGAGGAGAGAGTGAAGAAAATTGAGTAGCATGTTTTCAGGGAGGAACTGAAGGACACTTCACAAATCTGAGAAAATTGCAATTCACAATGGAGATCTAAACACAGTCGCTTCCTCACAAATTTAAAATGTTAGCCCTGGAACCCTATGAGTAGAGTTCTGATCTGATCGACTATTTGAATTATTTTTGTGCCCTACTGTGCTTTTAGGGCCTAGACGAAGTTGCCATGTGAATGTGCTTCCCTTTGACACTCAAAGGGGACACCCAGATTTGGTTTTACTACCTTCAAGCAAATTTAATTGCACATTCCAGGAATTGGCCGATAGCTTCCTATCGTAATTTTTCTCTAGTTGAAGGGAGGAGAAGCAGCCTTGGCACCTCACCCGTATCAAGCAGGGGCCGAGTGAAAGCTTGAAGTGCTTCCTGGCCTAATTCACCACTATGACCCGACAAATGCCTAGGCTCACTAATGAGGTAAAATTGAACACATTCATATAAACTTTAGAGTCTGGCGATTTCTTTAAGCACCTAACCCATCAGGATCCTTAGACCTTTGGAGAGGTCAATACCATCTCATGCTTACATAGTCGCTAGGGAGGCTAACGAAGTGAAGCAACACCAAGACCGCTTCTGTCAGGGCCGGCGAACAGAAGAAAAATGAATGCAGATCACGCTGGTTCTGGAGACCCCAGGAAGAATCCTAGGATGAAGCTGGGCATACGGAAGGAGTTTAGACTCCTTAACCTGATCCCTCTAAGTGACTCCTAGACCAACATTCTCATACAAATCTAAGATGAAAAGTTCTTGAAGTGGTTGAAGCCATCCAATAACTTGGAGGGAGGAGACCAACCAAAATATTATCGTTACCATTGATTTTCGGGTCACAATATACAAAATTGTCAAATTCTACAGAAGGAGATTGAGGACCTAATCCGAATAACCTCACCAAGTTCCTGCAAAATCCCCAGTAGAACAGATGAAGGCGAGCTGGAGCAGTTGAAGTCAAGGAACCAGGTTGTGGCTTAGGTAATCATCATGGTGATGACGAGACCATCCAAGAGTAATACCTTGGACCGCCTAGAGAAGGCTTCCAGTAGTAAGAAATCGAGGGTAGGAGTTAGAGATGATGTCATTAGTTTTAATAATAATGATATGACACATATAATAACTTTCCATTCTGACCCTCTACTTGTATCCGTACCCATTTTGGATGGTATAATTGACTACCAACTGAAATGAGTCTTTATTGATAATAAAAATTTTATAAATTTGCCCTATCTATTTTATGTTGGGATTAAAGAAGAATCAATTTAAATCAACCAAATGACCCCCTATAGGCATGACAATGAGTCGGTACCGGTCCAGGGGTCATTTAGCTAGATGTTACACTAGGGGCTTATCCTAGGATGGCCTCCTAAATGCTTACATTTCTAGTAGTAGACCTCTCATAGGCTTATAATACCATCCTAGGATGACCTTACTTGACCGCATTTAGGGCAGTGATGTCGATTCTACACTTGAAAATAAAATTTTTAACATCATGGGGTATCGAAGAGGTATTGGGCAACCAAGTGATCGATTAGATGTGTTATCTGTCCCAAGTCACTCAGGTGACCCCTAACCAACCGATTGAGGACTTTGACCTTTAGGAGAAGATGACTTTACTACAAGCCCAGTCTGGCAAGTCTACCAACCAAATCCCATTGGACCTCGATGACCTTGAAAAATATGTGCAAATGAGGAGTTCCTTGATAAAATTCTAACGTGTTCGCATGTACACCGGCTCACATGCTGAAAATTTTGACTGAAATAATGGTTTACAAGTTAGGCATCGATCACGATCACAAACCTATTTAGCAAAAGTGAAGAAGTCACTTTATCAAAAAGCAGATCGCCATACGCAATGAGGTAAAAAAGTTGCTCGACACGGGATTTATCAGGGAGGTCTAGTACTCAGATTGGTTATCCAACGTTGTCCTTATCAAAAAAGCATCCAAAAGTTATAGATATGCGTCGACTTCACTGACGTGAATAAGATATGTTCTAAAGACAGCTTCTTATTGTCGAGGATTGACCTACTAGTGGACTCCACACTCGGCCATAAGCTGATAAGTTTTATGGATACTTACACAGGCTACAATCAAATCCAAATGAGCCCGGACGACGAGGAGCATACCTCCTTTATGACTAATCAGGAGACATATTGCTATAAGGTGATATTCTTTAGCCTGAAGAATATAGGTGTGACATACCAACGGGTCGTGAACAAGATGTTTAAAACTCATATTGGTTGGAATATAGAGGTGTATATGGATGTTATGCTTGTCAAAAGTAGGGCCACTAATGACCATATTTGCGACCTAGGTGAGGCATTCAGAGTCCTCCAGGCACATCAAATGAAGCCAAACCTGACCAAGTTCACATTCGGCGTGACCTCAAGAAAATTCTTGGGTTCTATCATCTCACAATGGAGAGTCGAGGGGAACCCTAAAAAGATAAAGGTCATTCTTGATATGAACCCACCTTGGACTGTGAAGGAGGTCAAAAATCTCAATGTGAGGCTCACAACCTTCTCTCTTTCCTAGCAAAGTTAGCAGAAAAATATCTATCTTTTGTCAAGGCCTTGATGGTGGTGAAGGCGACTGATTTTTAGTGGACGGCCGACTGTGAAGCTACCTTTTAGAAGCTAAAAGAGTATCTCACCAGCCCTGCTCTAATGACATCCCCAAAGGAAGGTGAAGATCTATACCCGTACCTAGCAATTTTAGACATTGCTCTAAGCGTGGTCCTAATCTGACAGTAGTCCAACATGTAGCGACCAGTTTACTATGTCAGGAAGATCCTGACAGACATTGAGATCCGCTAATTACATGCTGAAAGGATTACCTTAGCTCTTGTTTACTCCAACGTATTTTTAGGTGTACAAGATTGTTGTCCTAACTAATAAAGTGCTTAAGGGGATCCTACAGAAACCCAACATGTTTGGGCAACTAATCAAATGGGCCATCGAATTGGGAAAACTTGACGTAGAGTTTTGACTGTTGCCCGCCATGGAGGGTCACACTCTGGTGGACTTCATTGTTGAAACAACAACCATAGTTTTGGATCCCCTCGATCCCGCTGGAGGCACCAACCAGCATGAAACTCCAACCTGGACTCTGCACATAGACAAGTTGTCAACGCAGTCAGGAAGCGGGGCAGGAGTGGCCTTGAGGACTCCATATTGGTTTGAGATAAAGTACTCAATGACCCTCAGATTCCCCGCCACTATCAATGTCACTAAATATGAGGCTTTACTTGCCAGGCTTAGATTGGCAAAGGAATACTCGGTGAAGGATTTGACCGTCTACAGTGATTCATAACTGGTCATCAATTAGGTACGGGGAAACTTCGAGGCATCACACACTCTACTTGCAAAGTATGTCGCTAGAGTGACGGATTTGACCCCCGCGTTTGACAAGGTCAAATTAATTCACATCCCCTGAGATTACAACTTAAAGGTTGATCAACTGGCAAAGGCAGTAGCAGCCAAAAGCCAGGAACAGTATGCTTGAGACATGCGGAAAGTTCTTGGCACCCCAAGTATAGAAGAGCTTGTGATGGGGAAATTGCAGATTATCGATGGCGAGAGCTGGTTGACAACCTACAACAAGTACTTAACCAATAGCCTCCTACAAGAAAATCCAGAGGACGTCAAGTGCATAAAGAAGACAACAGGTTGGTACACTATCATGGACGGAAGATTGTACTATCGTGGGTACTCTACTCCCTACATGCAGTGTCTCAAGCTAGAAGAGGCCAACTACGTGCCGAGTGAGGTGCACCTTGAAATTTACAAGTCATACATTACGGGAAAAATTCTTGCCCTCAAAATCATGCGGTAGGATTTCCATTGGCCCATAATGAAATGTGACGCCCTGGAGTTCATAAAGAGATGTGAGAATTGCCAAGACAATGACAACATCTCTCACCAGCCGCCTACAGAGCTGCGAGCCTAGTAAGCACCGTGCCCATTCGTGTAATTGGAGCTTGACATATTCAGCCCGTTTCGTATCATGTTTGGCCAGAGGAAATTCATCATAATTGGCATCGACCACATCACTAAGTGGATCAAAATCTCCCCAATGGCATGGATCATCGAGCAAAATGCGATGGAGTTCATTCGATAGAGTATCGTTCGTAGATTCGGAGTTTTCAAGATCATAGTGACCGACAATAGTTCACCAAGTACTGTGTGAGTTTGCAGATAAGGCTAGTTTACACTTTTGTCGCTTATCCATAAGACAACGGGCAAATGGAGTTGACAAACTACACACTGATACACGAGTCAAAAATGATGTGAGAAGATGTTAGGGGCTCATAGGCGGATGAATTACCATTTGTACTGTGGCTTTGCAGGAAAACATTGAGGGAGTTGACTCACAAAATGCCCTTCGGTCTATGCTAAAGACTGAAGCAGTCATCCTAATAAACGTAGGGCTGCCCATCCTCTGGGTCCAATATTTTGATCCACTCAACAGCTCTCGTAGGCTCATAAAGCACCTGACCTACTCAAAGAAGCTTGAGATGCGGTGCATCTATGAACGGCAGCGCACCAGTAACAAATTGTTTGGTACTACAACAAGAAGGTAAAGGTACGCTAATTTAAGGTGGGGGACTTAGTCCTACGGAGTATAGAGGCAACGAATAAGAACTATAATAGGGACAAACTCTCTCCAAATTAGGAGGGACCATTCATCATCTCAACCATCATCTTGAATGGTGTCTACAAGCTGCACACCCAGTATGGTAAACTAGTTCCAAGGATATGAAATGCCTCCCACCTCAAAATGTATTACCAGTGAGTCTCCACCAAACCCAAGTAAGGTTAGCATGTATCATTCGGAATGCTTGTTAGATGTATCACATTTTATTTAATAAAATATTTATTTATTCGTTCTTGATTGTTTATATGAGTGCTTGCTTGTCACTTCATAAAATCGAATGACATAAATTGCCTCTAAGTTAGGTGAACTCTTGTTCGCTTGTAACTCAACCCACATGGTCCAAAAAAACCTCAATCCTGCTACTGAGTGGCCTGTGTGCACTTGGGTTTTAAACCTCGGTCCTGCTACTAAGCGGTCCATACACGATCAAACACAAAACCTTATGAGGCTCTCTTAGGTATATGAGTGACAACTCCTTCCTAAGGGGACGAGTACCATCAGTCAACCATGGTCGGCGAACTAGGGTCAAGTACATGAAGGCTACGACATCCTCTGATGGGGCCAAGTGCCAATGGTTGCTTGAAATGACTGTCTATGACTCCGTAAGAGCCCAACGACTGCGGTCATAAAACCCAGTTGGTCCTAGTGAAGCTCACCAACAGACGTGAGATAACGTTCCACCTATGGGAAAGAGCACCACCCTGCATAATCAAAGTGCTATGATATCCCCTTGAGAGAATGGCAACCGCAGGGTTCATGCGTCTAGAATAAGTCTGGTGACAATGGAAATAATGCTTAGCTAGCGAATCGAAAAAAATAAAAAAAAGTGAGAGAGAGAAGGCAAACTCGATGCATATACATGGGCACTAGCAGCAATGATCACAATGGTTTGGCTGGTTTCATTACAAAAGTGAAAATATATAATATGGAGCGTCCGCTTGGAAAGATAGAAAATGCCACCCACATCTACTGTCCAAGCGGAAAGCAATCTTGAGGCTGAGGGCACCCAAGTGAATGGGATGAATTCCCCATATCGTCTCCAAAAGAACCAAGCAGCTTTGACTGAACCTGAGCACTAGCATTCCTCGGATGAAAAAGGGTGATATGAAAGCCCAGGACCACTAGGGATGTTACCTTCCAGCAAAGGTGGATACTTGCCCAATACCGGCCATCCATCACTTGGATGACCTCATTCAGACTAAATTGTACCCTAAGCTGACCCTCGAGCTAGAGATTCTCATCCCAAAAACAAGCGTGACGCTACTTTGCCCCGTGAAGTGCACCCTCAAAAAGGTAATCCTCGCCCTAAACTCGGACAACTCACAATTAAGGTAGGCAGCCTTCTCATCACTCCGCCTAGCTTGATCCTCCATTTCTCTAAGCACCGTTGAATTGGAATATGATTGGGACAGGTGGCCAATTATGGCGACACACTTGTAGAGCTTCTCTTGAACCTGCAAATAAAGAAACCCTCAACCAAGTAATGAAAGAACCAGGAAGGGAAGACAAGGAGCTGTGCAATTGATACTTCGGTGAAGGATGGCTCCCCAAAGGAGGATAACTCAATAAGGTGGTCTAGGCCATTAGGACATCATACACGGGGGGCACGAAGTGAGGCACTTTAGCCGACTTCACAACTTTGTCGACTACATCTGCCTCCTGGACCCTAGGTGCCAAGGGCTTGGAGGGAGGCACTTCAATTGCTTTCGCAGCTTCACCGACCAATTCCGCCTCTTGGACCCCAGGTGTCGAGGGCTTAGAGCAAGGCCCTCCAGCCACCTCTGCCATCCCGACAGTCGCTTCAGTTCCCACTGCCTTGCCATCCTCATCGACCTCCTCGGGTCAGACTTCAGTTATCTAGTCATCATAAGAAGCCTCCTCAACAAAACTAGCAGGGAGGTCTTGCATAGGTTCCTTGTGTGGGGAGTTAATCATGGCAGGGACCCTATGCCAGGCTAGGCTCGACACAGGGATCAACTCGCCCTGCACGTCAAATCCTAGGTTGCCCGCGGCTGAAGCGAGAGGCACGAAGAACTAACCACCCTCGATAAACTCGACAAACTCATAAGCTTTGTGAGATGAGGGAGGTAGGATTGGGGTTGTCCTCCTTGAAGACCCACCAGCACTCTGCAGCCACTCCCCGGTGGTCCGACCGTCACTGGTGTTGGAAATCTCTCCCGTGAAGAAGTTTTGATTAACTTTTATTGATCGGATGAACGGTCAACATAGTAAACCCGAAGGACGGTCAACGGACGGTCACTATAGTTGACCGTCTGAAGGATTGAGTTGACCATCATTGCTGAGGACAAACTTGAAGATGGTCAACATGATGTTGACCGTTCTGAAAGGGAAAATGGTCAACAGAATGTTGACCGGTTCTGTATGGAAGGACGGTCAACAAGGTTGACCGTCTCATTAAGGCAACACAGAATACCTGCAATATCTGAAAGGGTATAGGTTAACCTGCCTGTTTAGGTAACCTTAGAAATCCAAGATAACTGATCTGTCCTCTGCTGCTACAGGCATGCACCACCTACTGCTACAAACATACGTCACCTACTACTGAGCTGACACATGCTTCTTAGGAACCGTGCACCAATCATGGAGTAGGACGTGCTGGTTGAGCTGCTGCCAAGGACTTCGTATATTCTTGTATATACATGTGTGTATGTGTGTGATGCTGCAGAGAGAGAGTGTATGGAGTAGAAGTGAGTAGAGCAGAGTGTGTGTGTGTGTAAGAGAAAGAAGAAAAATAGAGGAGAGGAAGAAGGGACAACTGTGTGTGCATTTCTGCCTTACTGTTTTATAATTTCTATCTCATATATAGTGCAATCTTTCAGACTCAACGTCCCGTGGTTTTTCCCTTAATTGGGAAGGATTTTTCACGTAAAATTGGTTGTGATTATTATTCTCTGATTCCTTCTCTTTGATCTGTTTGTGCCTGTGACGGTAGGCCGCCCTCCTTCCGGCCAACAAGTGGTATCAGAGAGCAAGGTTGATAACTTTGTTCTAATGGCATCGTCATCATCAAAGAATCTACCATTTAGCGTTGAGCTGTTTAACGGGCAGGATAACTTTATTCTCTAGCAAGAAAGGGTGAAAAATATTCTCACCAGAGAAGGGACGACAAAGGCGCTAAAGAAGAAGGATGAGAAGCCTGCTAACTTGACCGATGATGAATGGTAAGCCAAGAGAGATCTTACAAATTATACCATTAAGCTCTGTCTAGCGGACAACACTCTCCAGGAAGTGCTTGGCTTGACTGACCAGGCAGAGGTTTGGGAGAATCTGAAAAGTCGGTATAAATCCAAGTCCTTGACAACCAGGCTTCATATAAAGAAGTAATTCTATGGCCTACGGTTGTCAGAAGGAGGAAGCTTCGAGAAGCATCTGGACGCGTTTAACCGGATATTAAAGCAGATATCCGCCCTTGATGAAGAAATCAAGGAGGAAGACAAGGCGTTGGTCCTATTGGCCTCTCTACCGGCCTCATTTGACCACATTGTTACAACCTTACTGTTTAGCAATGATACATTAAAGTTGGATGTGGTTATTGCTTCCTTACTCATGAATGAGTCAAGGAAGTCACAAGTCTCGACGTCTGAGGTACTTGTAACTGAATCAAGGGAAAGAAGCAGAGGCCGTGGTCAAAAGTAAGGAGAGACAACCCATAGCAAGTCAAGGTCAAGGTATCAAAACCTTGAGTGTCACCACTGTGGCAAGAAAGGCCACATTAAAAAGTATTGCTTCAAATGGAAGCGAA
>JAOVVI020010720.1:0-12960 GCA_028571085.2 Nepenthes alata
CAGGCATTGGCCTTTTCTTTTCCCTCCTTACCTCTCACCTCATTGTAGAAAAATAGGTTTTCAAAATTCAAGACCAAAGAAAAAGGATTTTGAGATATTATTTTTTTTAAATAATATTTTCCCATTAGGGATATAAACAATTTTATTTAATAAATTTTATGTAAATTATCTCAAATAAGCACTAAAAATTCACTTCTCTAGCAAATAATTTTTTTAATAATATCTAGTACTGTATTGTGTTTTTATTCTCATATTTATGCATGGTAGTTCTGTCGTGGATAAGTTAAAATAGAACTAATTCAATTGATTAGTATAACAAGTTCATAAATAATAAACTCAAAAAAAAAATATTAATCAGTCCATTAGACTCAAATCAAAATAATAGTGTACGGTATTGACGCAATTTTAATCAAGAATTGAAATCGGGTGGATGACTGAGTAGTTGAGCAGCTGATACTGAACGGACTCAAAAAAGATTAGGACATAAACCCAAATAACTGAATATTCAAATGACAAACTGAATAGCTAATTTAACCAAACAGTTAACCCAAGTAAGCTGTTAAATCAAATGAACGATCTATATACTCTACGATTAGCCTAAGTAAAAATCTCTTAATTAACGTCAACTATCAGAAAATCCTAATGTTAGAATGTGCATAATGACGGTTAAATTAATAAGTTTTCAACTACCCTAACCAACCAAATCTTGGATAGTTATTCATTTTTAGAAAATTGTCGTTAACTAACAACGTAACTATAAATACACCTGTTTTCTTGTAAAATGGGGCATAATTTGGAAAGTAAGAATAAAGCAAAATCTTTTAAACATATGTTCTTCAACATAATACGGAGACCGAGTTTTCTATCTCTCTTTCTCTTATCCTTATAATCTCTCTCATTTTCTAATTTTTTTAAAAAAATTACTAATTTAAATATTGGAGGATATATTGTGAAACAAGTCCTATATCTTTTAAACTATTATTTACCGTTGTGGTATATAGGATGTTAATAGAAGGTTTAATAGTTCAGCCCGAATTTATTCAAATTATAATCTCAATTCTAAGTATGTATGATTAACGCCGTTTGTGAAAATTACAATCAATCCATTCGTTCCTACATAAACCAAATCACAACCCCAAAAATCCACTAACCCACCATTTTTTGATAAAATGGGTCAATATAGTGAATACAAAGACACATAGACAATCAAGGTAGCTATAGAAGAATGTCCCCTCTCGCATCATCCTTCGAGAAGAAGGTAGCTAAGGAAGTACCCATTCGCTTGCTGCTCTAAACGTCGGCGTTCGGACAACTTAACTATAAGATTTGACAAAGATGTTAAAATATCTTTAGAACAGATTTGATGACTAAACTCATTGGGTTGAGGTCCATCATCTGCAAACTTTGACATTAAAGAGGAGGTTGAAAGGTAGAAAAGTCGCCTCACGGGGTAGCCATTCTCAGCCAAAGACAACCATGCTCCCGAGAGGCGGAATTGAGTTGTTCCTTCCCAACTTGAACGCCATCTAAACTTTGTGGTCATGAAAGAGAGCCTAGAGATCCAAAATCCCCAATATACTTAAGATTCCAAGCATCACTCAATTCAAGAAGAAATGTCATGCAGTAGCATGCATCGAATCCTTCTAGCCAAATAGAAACCAAACATATGTATTAATCATTCGGAGTTAAAGGTATTCGTTAATGCCAAAATAACTGCCTCCACAATTGAAGTGGAGGAGCGCATCAGAAGAATAGAGTAGCAAGTCTTCCGAGGAAGCTCCACTGGCCGGACAACTTAATCAGATTGTACGCCATTCACCTCGAACATCAAAAAATTCTAGCTACCTTATAAATTCAAAATACTCATATTGGAGTTATATGATGAAAATATTAATCCAATAGATCATTTGGACCACTTCAGCACAATGCTCAGCTTCTAAAATTTGAATGATGCTACGTTGTGCCTTTATTTCCCTTTGATTTTAGAGAAAGATGCACAAATTGGATTTTATATGTTATGACCAAATTCTATTGGGACTTTTTAAGAATTAGCTCATCAGTTTCAATCCTACTTTACCTCTAATCCTAACATTTTGTTAGGATTAGACAGGTTGCCAATGAGAGCCTGAAGTATTTTTTTTTATAGCCACATTTAACGTTGAGATTAGAGATATATTGAATCTCACCAATGAGGTAAAATTAAATTTTTTTATGGCAACATTCAATTGAGTGACTTTTTCAAGCCACTTTCTTAGTAGGAGCCCAAGACGTTCTTGGAGGAAGAAGTGATCACCCGAACCTTTATTGAGACAAAGTAAGTGAACAAAAACAAAAGGTCAAAACACTCAAATTATGAGCATCGTCTGGCAATATTGTATGAGGAAAAAGGAAAAAGAAAGGCAATCAACTCATTCGGGACCATCATAAGCAATAGAAGACCAAGTTAGGTATTCGTTGAGAATAGAAGCCGCTACATCTCATGCCCCTAACTGATACCCGGATGAACATTTTGATGTAAATCTAGAACGAAAATAGGGCAAGCCAATCAAGAACCCAAAAGGAGAAAATTAATCAAAATACCACCTTTAGTATCGATCTTCGCGACACAATATCAAGGTTTACAAGATGTTTCAAAGGAAATTAAGGCCTTCATCCAGAAATGATACTTTAATAAATATTTACAAAATCCTAAGACCGCCCCAGGTATAGAAAAGGATGCTGAAAAGCTGCCTAAACAACCACGAAATTAAGTAGTTGCAAATGTCATTAACAAAGTGTCCACTAAACCCACCAACTTTGCAATTCTAGATCATCTGGAAGAAATTTCTTCTAACAAAAGATAGCAATCAAGGGCAGAGAAATATATCATTAGTTTTAATTATGATAATATGATACATATAATATTTTTCTATTCTGACCCTCTTACTATAAATGCACTTTTTCAGATGAGTCTGAAACTATCAATTGAAATAAGTCTTTATCAATAATAGAAACTCAAGAAGTGTTTTCTATTTCAATACATTCATTAAGTAGAGATATACATGTAATCAAATGAACCCATCGGATTAACCATTATACGGGCTAAATAAATGAATTAGTCTAGGTTAAGGGAATCATACACCTAGAAGTTACGATGGAGACATAACTAAAGATGACATCCCATTCGAACACCATACTGAGTCAATTTATGACACTATACTGAGTTAATCATGCCTAATAATATTTGGAGTGATTACTTCTGATATCTAGAAATGAAATTTCTAACTAAATATGAGGTTGAAGAAGTTAAAAAAGATCAAATCACTAAGTGAAGTTGTCACTTAACACAGATTAACAACTCGGCTCCACCACAACCTATAGAAGAATTTGACATTCGAGATGACGCTTCTCTTCAGCATGCTTAACCCAACAAGTCATCCCTTCAGATTCCTTTAATTTGGCATATCCAAATGAATATGTAAAGATTGGGTTTTCATTAGACCAAAATTTTGACGCAAAAATTGATAGAATTCCTAAGGAATAATACAAAACCTTTCACTTAAACACCAACATGCCGGGCATTTCAATGGAGATGATGACACACAAGTTGAAGGTCATCTCTAGAAGCAAACTTATCAAACAGAATAGATGAAACTACTTTGTGGAAAAACTTGTAATAGTTCAAGAAGAAGTTAAAAAGTTAATCAATGGTAACTTCATGGAAAGTCAATTATCCATACTAATTATCCAATGTCATCCTTTTAAAAAAGAGTAATAGGAAATAGAGGATATACGTCGATTTTATAAATATAAATAAAGTATATCTTAAAGATAGTTTCTCTCTCAAGAGGATTGACTAGTTTGTAGTTTTGACATCCGAACATCAATTACTAAACTTCATGGATACATATTCAAAATATAATTAAATCTGAATGAATTTCAAATATGAAAAAATAACATCATCTATAAAAGACTAGGGAACCAATTGTTACAAACTGATATCTTTCAGTTTGAAGAATATTGGCACCATATATCAAAGGTTGGTATGCAAAATATTTAAATAATAAATAGAAAAAAATATAAAGGTGTGCATTGACAACAGACTAGTCTAAAGCTTAATTGTTGATGATCATATTCACAATTTAGTTAAGACATTCGATCTACTCAGAATATACTGATTAAAGTTAAATCTGACCAAGTGCATCTCCTGGGTAACTTCTGGTGAGTTCTTGGGCTTCATTATTTCTCAATGTTGATTGAAGCTAACCCAAAGAAGATTAACAATTATAGATATAAAGCAACCTTGGATAATTAGAGACATCCAAAGGCTAACTGGACGACTTGTAGCCTTATCCCAATTTATAGTTAAACATGCTGAAAAATAGTTACCATTCTTCAAAACATTGAGATGAGCAAAGATGTATTGTTTTCGATGGTTAGACGAGTGCCACCAAGTTTTCCTGAATTTGAAGGAATATTTGGCACATCCTT
This sequence comes from Nepenthes alata, assembly GCA_028571085.2. Classification (NCBI taxonomy): domain Eukaryota; kingdom Viridiplantae; phylum Streptophyta; class Magnoliopsida; order Caryophyllales; family Nepenthaceae; genus Nepenthes; species Nepenthes alata. The sequence continues at coordinate 4,471 of JAOVVI020010720.1, forward strand.
CTTTTCTAACTCATCTTAAGGAGGATGAGAAATTATATATTTACCTGGCTATTGTCATTCTGGTCAGTCAAGAATAAGGAATGCAACAACTAATATACTATGTCAATAAAATCCTAACAAAGTTGAAGACTTGGTATTTAACATAGAGAAGACTATTTTAGCCTTAATTTTCGTTACAAGAAAACTTTATAATATTTCTAAACCCACAAAATCATGGTCCTAACTTATTAACCTTTTAAAAAATTTTATAAAAATTAAAAGTATCCTAAAGCTTAATTAAGTGAATGATCAAGTTGGGCAAGTTTGACATAAAATTTTAAGTCGAACTCTCCATAAAGGATAGAGATCTTGTAGACTTTATTGTCAAAATAATGATCTCAATCTCAAATGAGATAGTTGAATCCTTCAAGGCTACACTAGACACATCACCACCCAAGTGGACATTACATATTAACATAGCATCTTTCCAAACGAGTGGTGAAGCTAGAATAGTCCTGAGTTCACTAGAATGGACTAGAATCAAATATTCTAGCACATTCGGGTTCCCAACAACCCATAACATGATTGAGTATGAGATCCTACTAGCCAAATTAAAGTTGGCTAAGGAATACTTTGTGAAAAATTTAACTGTTTATAGTAATTCCGAATTAGTAGTCAAGCAATTATTAGCTGACTTTAAGGAAATGAATCAAGAATTGGCCAAATATCTCGCAAGGCCCATGCTCTCTTGCACTTCATTGACAAGTTTATGATCATCCATATCTTAAGAGAAAATAATTAAAAACTAATTGTCTTTTCATGATGACAATATTAAATCTAAAACAATATGATCAGACTATGCAATAGATACTCCAAAGATAAATTATTAAAGAACAAAATAAAATTTTCGTAGTGCTTGATGAGACCAATTTGGATGAGCCCTTATTTAAATTATCTTCAAAGAGGAACGCATCCAAGTGTTTTAACGGAGGCAAAGCGGATCACAAAAACCGCGAGTTGGTACACAATGGATGGGTCACTATATAGGAGGGACTATTTAATACCATATATGTGCTGCTTAACTTTAGCAGAAATCAACTACGCAGGAAGTGCATCTCAGCATATATAGAGTGCATACAGGAGGAAAGAATTTGGCCTTTAAAATTATAAAATACGACTATTATTAGCCAATAATGAAGAATGATGTAATGAAGTTTGTTAAAAGCTGTCAAATCCGAGCAGTGTCCCCAAGGAATCACACACGGAATTCCAAACTTGGTAAACTCCCTAGACATTTGTGTACTAGGGACTCGACATATTAGGTTTTTTTTTCTCTAGTGACAAATTAAAGAAAATTTATAATCGTCATAGTTAACTACTTCAGAATATCAGTAGAAGTCACTCCTTTGGTAAATATTATAGAACAAAATGCTTCAAAATTCTTGCGCCAAAATATTGTCTGTAAATTCAAGATACCGGAGTTTATATAAATTAACAATAGTACTCAATTCTCGAGTAAAATGTTCATTAAATACTATAAAAGCCTAAAAATCTAATTGGTTCACACATTAATGTCTTACCCTCAAACAAATGAACAAATAGAGGTGACTAATCTAATGATAATTAATGGTTTGCAGACTAAGTTAGACAATGCTAGAAGTTGTTGGGTAAATAAACTCGCATTCGTATTCTAAGCCTACCAAACGACCATAAGAGCACCCACTCGGAAGACTCATTTCAATTTGTGCTATAGAGTGGAAGCAGTGATTTTAATGGAAATAGGTTTGCCAAGCTAACGAGTGAAAAATTTTATTTCATATCAAAATTCTCATATTTTTAGATAGAATTTAGATCTTTTGAAAGACATTATTAAAGCAACTTATATTCAAGCGACAGCCTATTAATAAAGAGTCACTTGATATTACAACATATATGTGAATGTACGAACGATCAAAGTAAACGTTTTAGTATTAAAAAACATCGAGGGCACCTGAAAGCTTTCATACAGTAATAAATTATTTCAAACTTAGAAAAGACCATTCCTAATATCTACTATAGTCTCAAGAGGGACATACAAGTCATGCATCCAAAATGAAAAGTTTGTCTCTCACATTTGAAATGCCTTTCACCTTAAAAAATATTATCTGTAAAGATGTCAACCTAAGAGTTTAAAGCTATGCCCTATCCCTCAATTTGACGTGCTTGTACAATGTAAATTATTTTGCATATTATCAACTAAAATGATTGTTTAATTTGTGTAAGTTTATATGCATGTATGTTATTAACAATTGCGTGAAACTGACCATGATTGACCTTGAATTAAATAGTTGGTTTGAATGCCATGCTAAAATGCCCTGATCTAAATGGACAATTATGGTATAGGTTCAAGGAAACCATACGATTCCAGGTGTGGTCATACACTCAAAATACAAATAAAACTCAATAATTTGAGAATCATGTATTCGATACCCTTTCAAGAGATAAAATAGTAGACAGGTTGATGTCCTTCAAGTCTCGTCTATCAACAAAGTCACCTGACCTATTAAACCTCAGGGACGCTACATGTGGATAGGTGATAATAAACCGAACTACCAGACAAGTAGTTGGGAATCAATTCAGTCATCACATGGTAAAGGATCCAGAGATCATGTGCTCGAAGGCTAGGCCCCATGATCAACATCTATCAAATTTAGCTCTAGATATATAGTGAGGCAAGAAATTCAAGGAATATTTATTGAAGAATAAATTACATTATCCTATTACAAAATTATGGTGCCAAATTATAAATTAAGGGATGGAGAGTTTAACAGTAGTCCAGCAACCGATGCTTGGAACTAGAGTCAGAGACCTAAGGATCCAATTAGGTGTCAAAATACCTGACTTCTGAAGCTAAAATATCTCTAAAATTCCTTACTTCCAAACAACTGATAGGTAAAGAGCCACCAGAGAATTATTCTCTTACAAATATTGATACCTTCATCAAATGAGGAAATAAGTAACGAACCAATTTCTTTTGGTTGGATACTCCTTCTCAGTGATTCCTCAAACTGCAATTAGTCTGCTTATCATCCCTTAGAAAAGTTCTTACCCATAGAAGTACGTCAATTGGCTTCAATATCCCAATCCTTAAAAAAATTGGCCCTCTCCTCTGTAACAACACTTCAATTTTCAAGCAAATCATTTTGTCATTTGAAATCTTGACCTCTTCTTATCTACTCTGCCAATTCTTTTGCCAGGTGGATCACTCTATCTACAAGACTCGACGCTCTAACTATAGTAGCCACCACTCTGCATTCCAAGGCCATGATATCAGCTAGATCGATGCAACATCTTCACAGACGTGCAATTTCCTAATTCTGAAAGAATAGTTTGTGCCTCACTTAATTCACTAACGCCAAGAATTGCAAAAGAGTGCATTAGCAATGTGGAAATAGGTCAATGAGTTAAGGTTTAAGGAGAAAAAATATACATTGCGGGAAAGAAAATCCTCTCCTATAGTAGGCCCGACAAAGAACCGGTGATACTAAGGTCCGGAGAAGATGAAGGCCTACAACAAAAAAACGACGAGTTTGGCTAAAATATTGGCTTGTCAAAGCCTGGAAAAAGTTTTAGCTTCCATACTGCTAGGAGATTGGATATCGATCGAATCTTAGTATCCCTTGCAACAAAGGTATCATCAATAAGACCTCCTACTCGTAAAGAGGCAAGGGCAGTGATTGGATCTACCATTACTTGTCAAACTAGAGGAAAGTCGGAAATATTAGGATTCCAATATTTGGGAATGATAGAAGTACTAATGATTGGCATGCTCTGATGCATCCCTGGATCCAAATTGTACAGATTAGGAAGTCTTCTAATCTTTCTTGGTTGCATTGAACCCAGGCGGGTTCGATCTTCGCCTCTAATAATTTGAATCCTACACAACACAACGAACGAATAAGAGGTCAGAAAATTGGTGCGACTTACTTTCCGATTTATTTGTTGACACTCAAATCAGAAATCTTTTTCAACAGATGAAAAGTTACGATGATGTAAGATGATGCGCAGATGCATGAGATGGGGGATCGAGTGTAGATGCACCCGACTAAGGGGCAGCTTATAGGTGTCCCCGGTTACGGGGTGACTTAGAGGTGCATTCGATTGATGAGCAGCTTAGAGGTACGCCAGACTGAAGGGTAGCATTGAGGTGCCCCAATTGACGGACGACCTAGAAGTGCGCCTAATTGAGGGACGATTTCAAGATGTGCCCGAAGGACTAAACTTCTTGAAGGAAAGCTTACTAGAAGATAGGCTGACTACTTAGAAGGAGGGTTCCCTGAAAAGTGGGATGACCTCCTGGAAAGGGGATGGCCTCCTAGGAGGCAATTGGAACGAAGGCAGGCCTCCTAGAAGTACAAGGCAGGCCTCCTGGATGTACTAGAAGGCAGGCTTCCTAAATGGACTAGAGAGCAGGCCTCCTGGATGGATTGGAGGGCATGCCTCCTAGAAGCACTAGACAGGCCTCCTGGATGGACTGGAGGGCAGGCCTCCTGGATGGACTGGAGGGCAGGCCTCCTATATGGACTGGACAGGCCTCCTGGACAGAGGACGGCTCCTGGACAGAAAGCAGGCTCCTTAACGAAGGCCTCCTAGATGGACTGGAGTGCAGGACTCCTGGTTGGACTAGAGGGCAGACTTCCTAGACGGAGTGCATCTCCTGGACAAATGGCGACTCCTAGACAGATAGTAGGCCTTCTTGACGAATGATGGCTCCCGGACATAGGGCCGGCCTCCTGGGGTGCGCCCAACCAACGAGCGGCTTATGGAGATGCACTCGTAAGAGAGTGGCTAACTAGCGACCATTGCGGATTTTTCCGTGCCGTCGGAGCCTTGCGGAAACCTACTGTGGCAGCTGCTTTTATAGTGTGATTCGTAGAATTCAACCTACTAGCCTGGGCGATGTGAGACCTTAGGCAAGATGCCTTGAGAAGATTTGTTGGGTTAGAACTATTAGGTTGTATTGCAGGCTCGTCCGATACCTTGCGAAGGGCTTTGAAAAAATTTTTGACTGGCTGTCTCTGCTAAACTTCGAACCCTAGGCTGGCCCACGATACCGAACCCTTCACGCTCTTACAAACGGAGAGATACAAAAAGTAGTCCACCTCATCTAACAAAATAATTAGAATCCTCTTGCTGTCTAACAATATAGGAATCTTTTTTGAGAACCTCAAAGGAGAATAGGCAATAACTAGAGTCAAAGATCATGCAAGCTCTTCTACTCTCACTTCAGTTCTCACTTCAATCACACACTCATCAAAAATAGCATCAACCATCCTCGATAACTCCTTAGTAACGGAAGCCACCAGCGAAGTCATTGGATAATTTCTGGACTAACATCAGGATGAGCCGTAGGAAGTGAACCTAGCATAATGCTCATTTTCCTTTATAAGGGACGAGGAGGCATGTGACGACTCGAACCCTAAATATCAAATATAGCTTTAATCGCTCATGCGAAAAAACCTTAAAATTTAAAATCATTAATTATCTATCATAATTGTAATATTATTCAATTAAACAACAACAAATTTATTAATACATCATGTAAATAATCTAAAATAAAAACTATTAAAGATCACAAGTCGCAACCCAAAAAAACTACCCAACTTCTGTCAATAATATATCTGGTCTGTCTCTTACTGGCAGATAACAACAAGCCTCCAAATCCTCTATATATGAAAGTCCCATAGCATAAATCGGATTCCCCTACTGGCGCTATAAAATCAACTCAATCTAAAGTCAAGAAAATATAATAATAAATCAAATACCCAACAAGTGATAATAACCAAGAATGTAAAATAATAATAAATATCTCAGATATTAAAAATATATAAGCCACAACAGAAAAGTAAAAATCTAACTATATCCGAGAAGTTACAACCCGTTGTAGTCACGACATAAAAGTAAAAGCAAGATGGGTCACCCCAAAACCCCATGTCACAAAGATAATAAGATTTACTAATAATAGGTGGAATCCCTCCGAATCCAAAATAAAAGGAAGAACAAGGATCCATTGGTCTAAATATCAGTCTGAACGTTTTGAATATCAAATAACGACATGCATCATGGATTCCTTCAAATCCGAATCTCACTGAACTGACACAAGGATTCCACAACAACTCATGGATTCTACTGAATCCCAAACTCATGAGGTGTCATTAATAACAAGCTATCGCGAAGTATCTCTAGGACCTTATTCTGCCACCATAAACCAAATGCTCATATATCTCCCAATAGTTGGGTACTTGCACAAAATAACTGATACCTGTAAGTTTGACAAACAACCAAATACGTTGTCTATTAAGACTCTATCTAATAAAGTACAGACATCTCACTAACACAATGTTCGCCCAACAAAGTACGGAGCCACACATAACATTCACCCAACAAAGTACAGTGATACACATAATGTTTGTCCAACAAAGTATGGAGCCACACATAATGTCAAACCTAACATCTTCTGCCGTAATATCCTGCAATACCATACCATACGATGGTCACGTGGTTATGAGTATTCCTCCACACGAAATAAAGTACCTCATCACCACCAGGATATGGGCATCAGTATTGGATGGCTATCAACCACATTACAGTGCCACAAGTCCTATATTCCTTAATACTGTAATGTTTTCGTATAGTCTCCTTTATCCTGACCGCAGAAAGTTAACAATCCAAATACTCATACAATCGAGTAAAATACAAAAAAAGGCTTTGCAACTACAATGACAGAAGTGTCGCTCTGTACTAACGACTATACACACACGATCAAGACTAAACACAAAGAAGGTTATCTGAGGAAAAAGAAAGGATTTGACTATACACACACTATAAATATTTGAATAATATCAACCCACTAACCAACATCTGCCAACAAAGTCCTGTCACTCCAAACAATACCGCTAATTATTTATATCCACCATCAAACCCAAAAACTAACCTAGTTTCTTTGACATTTAAACATTCACCCAAACATCACTACATCCGCCAGTTCAACATATGTAAATCAAACAATATTACCATTACCGATTTATTAGACTTACTTCTAAGGTCATAAATATTAAATTACTCACCAACTTGACACTACCGAGCAAAGACCAACAATCTCCACTTTTATTTAAAATCCGTCCCAACTAGTTTTTCAAGATTCCTATGGAAACAATCAACACTATTAATTTCATCCTATAACCAGCTTATAATCTAAAATATACATATATACTGTTACGAACCTTATGGATCCAATTTATGACTATAAAAATCCCCAAAAAGCCACTGTGCAAGTTTCGAAATCACACTATATTTATTTTTTATTTATGTTATTTTTTGTTACCCATTTTTAATTTTGCACTTCTGTTACACTACACTGCATTTTCTGCTACGTGCTAGTTCCATTCAAACTGTCTCAGTTGGCTTTACTATTTGTAACCAAATGGCTACGGAGGAAAGAAAGATAATTTTTCTGTTGGCTCATTTCTCACAGTCTCTCTCTCTCTCTGTCTTTTCTCTCTGCCCTCTCAGACTTGCCCGGCATTTTCCCCTTCCCGAAGTGTCTTCTTCGTCTTCCCTTTTCCCTCTATAACTCTCGTCCTCTACTTTTCCTTTGTCGATCTCCCCTCCCGCCATCTCCTCCTCTGGTTCAACTGCCTTCCTACGTTGCCAGTGCCACTGCCGATTCAAACACGCATCATATACCTAAAACGCATACCAATATAATACATATATTTATAAATACACATATACAAACCATAAATGCCCCCCCCACATACTTTCATCTGTGTTCTCATGTAGACATACATGCATATGCACCGCACATTGTACACACATGCATGCAACCGCACCAATATAAATAAGTATACACGCACAGCTACACACACACCGCCAGTTTTTGCACTGTCAAGACACAAACACCCACAGCCAATACACTCACACGCTGTCAATATACACACCCCTCCACTGCCGTCTGTATATGCTAGCATGTAAACATATAAGCCGACATATATTCTTACACGGCCCGTATACATGAATACATAATTATTACATGTATATACCTACACATGTATATTCCTGACAGCCAGACACACACGCACATCTAACTCTGTCAAACACAGCCACCCATATATATACACACACACTGCCTAAACAACCACACAAACGTGTCACTACCATATATATTAATATATATATATACTCATCCAAAAACGCACAGTTTACACGCATAGAGATACATTTATGCTTATTTCCTGCGTATGACTACATACATAAAGACATATGCAATCTACCGTATATTAACACACGAATATACATGCACACATCCCACAGTCTTTCTTACTACACATTTATACAACCAGATTATTATTTAATTTCTGACCATTTTAGCTGGCCGCGTAAACGGAGCACGAGGCTCTGCTCTGTTATCCATTTTCGAAATCCCCAAATGAAACAAGAAACCCAGTTTTCATAATTATAAATGTAGAACTG
>JAOVVI020010721.1:0-12049 GCA_028571085.2 Nepenthes alata
ATATTTTTTTGGGATGAGAGGATAATATAAATTAAAATTAGGATGAGTGTTAGCGGTGGCAACAAGGAATATAATGAATTCTAGAAATTTATTTAGTGTTTTTACATTAAATTATTTGGCTCACAAGACTAAATTTTAGAAAATTTATTAATACGTCACTAAATTCGGATTATCGAACAAGTTAAGCTGCCACTTAATCTTTTCTGGTTGTCGAGTTAAAGCGGATCTGATCCTTATTAATTCAAATCTAGATTCTACGTAATACAACTAACAAATAAGATATTAGAAGATTAACGGAACTCACTCCCAAATATATCATCCGACGCTTAAATTACAAGTCTTTCTCAACTGACAGAAAGATGCGATGATATAAGAAAGATATTTAGATACATGTAATGAGGATTGAGTGTTTGCCTGTGCCTGACAGAAAGGAGGCTTAGAAGCACGCCCGGCAGAGGAGCGGCTTAGCAGTGTTCCCGACTGAATGGTGTATTAGAAGTGTGCCCGACTGATGGGTGTCTTAGAGAGAGAGATGCGTTTGGGAGGGAGCGTCTTTGCCTGTTGTACGGTATTCAGAGTGCAACTGGAATACTCGACAACGGTGGTAGAGTTTCAGTCAGGACTCACTTACTTGGAGAGAGTTTTTTGTTGTATTTCTCTGCGTCTTATCCCATGTCCCCTTTTCTACTGTAGTGAAGGAATATTTATAGCGTTGGCGGGTAGTTCGATCATCTCTGACTGGTAACAACCGTCCGCTGAGTTGGATGGATAAGGATATTTGTAGTTTCCTTTATTTTTTGACATGATCATGGGAGGTTCCTGGTATAGTGATTACCTCTCGGAGGAGATCCACCAAGTAACTGTTCTCATTTTGGGAACGATGGTGTGAACGTGGGCACATATTCTTGGAGTATTTGTCAAGCTATTCCAACTAGTTATGATAACTTTCTTCAGCATGTGGGAAGAGGATTGTTGGCCGTCCTAACTGGGCCAAGAGGTCTTTTTGGCCGACTAGATTGGCTGGGACGTTGTTTGAGTTCAAAACTTGTCCCTTCTTCTTGTGGGCCCTCTTCTTAAGTCAGACAAGTCGTTCCCATCACTTGCCCCCATGATGGGAGGTTCAAAATTTTAACGCCCAACATGTAATGACGAGATGCCATCGTGTTGGTCCATACGCGTGTTCCTTCCCTATATGGACAATTCTCTAAGTGTTGTCGATGTGTTGCGGTCGGTGCTAGCAGGCAAGATCTTCTGCAATAGTGGCTCACTGACTTCTCCCCCTAGCTCATGGAGGGCTTCCTGTGCATTGCTTCATGCACCATTCTCCCATCAGCCGAGTATGTGAGAGATCAGAGCAAGTATAAAGCCTTTGCAGTCGTTGGCCAAGATCAAAGGAAGTTCTAAGAGGCTTGAAGATACATTCAAAATATGCCTTGATTCCCTTGCATTGATTGATCTCATGAGGTGGCAAGGGTGGCCCGAGTATAGGGTTACTGTTATGTGCTTCTCTCAATTGGCATTGCATAGTCCTTATTGAGGCAGTTTAGTGGGCTGGCGGCTCATCCCCCCGGAGGGGAGAGGGTTGCTTCTCCCCTTTTCGTTAGGGCAAGCGACTATTCCATTTGTTGCCCACATAGGACTGTTGATGTTTGCTAAGGAAGGAGCTTTATGGGTCTACATCGGGTTTGGGCCATCATCACCATGTTGGGTCTGGTGCAAACCCCAGTTTACACAACTACAGCCTGGCACGGTGGTCGATCTCTGGTGGTCACCTCCCAGGTGAGATTGGGTGAATGATCCCCCGCTCTTGCTAGGGAGGGTTTCAGCGTGCACTTCCTGCTTTAGCTGCCTGAGGGAAGTGGTGCATAGGAGCCTGATCTTTTTGACCGTCTAGAGCTTGGTGCCTTGGTTGCTGAGATTCTGTTCCAGGGTCACGTGCCTGCTTGTCCTTCGGGTGCCTAACCCGGTGAAGCAAGGCTTCGGAAGTTGGATCATCGTCCTATGCACCTTTTCTTCCCTTTGAATTGTGCGTCTACCACTACTGAGCATTTTTTTACTTTATCATATGATTTTAATATTCTTCATGGTGTGAATAGTTAAAGCACTTTGGCATCGCCTTTGGCTGCTTTGGTGATTCTCTGCACCTGAGAATGTCCCAGTCTTCTGCTTGTCTTTGGTGACTTGGTCGGCCATCCGGCCGCGATTGGGCCCCATTGCTCAAATCCGCCGAGGCTTCAAGTTTGTCAAATCACTGGATCCTCTGAGGATGCTAACTCTCTCTAATCGTCTAGAGGTCGGGGGTGGCACCCCAGCATTGCACCTTTGGACAAATGCGGACAATTTGGAGCTGATAGGATAAGAGCATTCACCTAGGCTGCAAATGCTTGCAGGCTTGGTGTCGACCTACTGTTTGCACGGCTACCCACTGAGGGGTTGTCGCCATAGGGGTGACGTCTCTAGTTAGTGCATCGGCTCATGCCTAGGATGCTGACCGTGTTTGTTCTTGTAGTTGCGGTGTTAGACTTTCTAGTCGTTTTCATAGACGACTCCAATGATACGTTCCTAGATTTGGGTTGTCTGACAGGTTATGAAGTCGTCTGATCTTTCTCTAGTAGGTCAAATTGAAACCATTCCGATCGTTGTACTTATAACCTGGATCCTGCGTAACACAATTAACAAATAAGATGTCAAAAAATTGATGAAATTCGCTTTCCAATATATCATCTCACACTGAACTTAAAAATATTTTTCAACGGATAAAAAAATGTGACGATATGAGAGAGATATTTGGATGCATATAATGGGGATTGAGTATTTACTTACGCCCAATAGAGTGGCGGTTTAGAGGTGTACCCGACTGAGAGGCGTCTTAGAGAGAGAGACGTGCTCGCGAGGGAGCATCTTTGCCAGTTGTACAATTGTTAGAGCACAATTGGGATACTTGACGATGGTGGAAGAGTCTCAGTCAGAACTCACTTATTTGGGGAGAGTTTTTTGTTGTATTTCTCTGTGTGTCTTATCTCGTGTCCCCTTCCCTATTATAGTGAAAGGATATTTATAGCGTTGGTGGACATTTCAACCTTTCCTAACTTGTGGCAACCGTCCATTGAGTTAGATGGATAAGGGCATTGGCGGTTTCGTTTCTTCTTTGATACGATTATGCGAGGTGTCAGGTATGGTAGTTATTTTTCAAAGAAAATCTGTCAAGCAACTGTTACCATTTTGGGAGCGATGGTGTGAATGTGGGTAAATATTCTTAGAATATTTGTCAGACTGTTCCAACCAATTTAGCAAGTTTCTTAATCGCATGGGAAGGTGATCGTGGACCGTTCTAATTTGGCCGATGAGGTTATTTTGGCCGACTCGGCCTCTTAGAATGTTATTTTCTTTTATTTGTGGGCCTTCTTTTTAGGCCGGACAGACCAATTTCACTAAATATTATATTATTAAAAATAATTTAAAAAATATTAATTACTTTTCCTTGATGGGCCAAGCTTAAAAGTTCCTGCTCTGGTTCATATAGTACACAAAATTCTGTACTCGGGGGAGAAACATGGAAGTCCATAAGAAGGGAAAGAATGCCGTACGCCTATGTCCTTGTCCAATTGATGAATGAGGAGGAGGCCACCTGGTCCAATGGCTTTGGGAATATAATCTCCCTAATTACACAGCGTGGGAGGCTATCCCTTTACAAAAAGACGTTAATTTATTATTTTTTTGATATATTAATTAAATAATTAATATTATTTTTTTTAAATTTTTTTTTAATTTTGACCAAAATCTCCCAAAGAACTGAGAGAGATTTGGGAGGCGTTGGGAAATTCAAATCTCAAGGCGTGGTACCCACCAAGCTGCTTGCTTGGGAGCAGAAATAAGCTTTACAGCGCTGGCAGCCGCAGCATTATTATTAGCGCCGCCGCTTGGGGCGGCATTAATTTGGCGGATGGCGTTGCACAGGTGATTATTAATGGCAGTGACGCTCGAGAGGCTGAGCTTCGCCAATGGGACTGTGCTGGCTTGAGCTTGAAGACCTGCTGTCAGGAGGCCGCCGGAGTTTCTATCACAGATGGCAACTCCCTGCCCATCCTCCACCAACGGATGTTGGCGGGGGCGGCGCATCCGTCACTTACGCCGGGAATGTTGGCGGCGCCCGGTCCCGTTGGTATGATGGAAAAACCGACGGGGAAGAGAGGAATGCACGATGGGCCTTCGCCGCTCATCAGTAGCTGGACGTAGGCGATCAGGCTGCCGGAGGAGTCCATGCTGCTTTCTTGTAGCACCAGCTCTACATTTTCGGGTCGGATTTAGAGTTTTTATCCCATAAAAGAGGGATTAATTTATTTTTATTTTTTAAAAAATATTGTTAGATAAATAATATAATATTTTTAATAATAAATAATATTATTATTTAATTAATATTAAATAACTATAATTAAAAATAATTAAATCAATCCGAATCCACTGCCCGCCACCTGAAAAATGAGGAAATGTCACGTAATTAATTCTATAAGAAAATATTAATGCAATGTCATCTTTACTTTATTTTTTAAAAAAAAAAATTAAATAAAAACAACTTTGACCATTTTAAACATTAATTAAATAAAAACAGCTATACATTAATGCAATGCCAAATGACATATTCATCCATTAAAAATTAAACAGATATATATTTTATAAAAGCAAAAGATAATATCACCATTTGTCACATAAAAAAATTATTATTATACTCCATCTTTACACCCATTTTATCAAAAAATGTGCAAAGAAAATATTAAATTTAGTTATTTTTTAATAATTTTTTTTAAAAAAAAATAATTAATGGGCTAATATAATATATTGTTTTGGTTAAAAACAACTGCATCCTAAGTAAAATGGAAGTAATATGAAAAAAATATGAAGTATTATGTTTTATAATCTAATCAAGTATCATAAATTAGCACCATAAACTAGTTTGGTACTATGTTCTTAAATTATGAAGCTATGATCATTTAATTTTTTCATTTATTAATATAGATAGATAAATAAATAAATTTAAAAATTTAAAAAATCAGTCACAAAATATGAGCTCTTGTCTTGATTTCTGATAAAAGCCTATTCTAAAACCTCTGAATTAAAATCTAGATTAAAGACATGTATTACTATTCAAAAGAAAATGCTTACCAAATGCCTTTACAGTACTTTAAATGATATGATATTTTATCAATTTATTTATTTTTATTTAATCTCGTAATCACAAATTTATAAATAAAATAATATATTATTAAAAATATCTCAATAAAATTTAAAAAAAATGAGTAACTAAGATCAACCGTGCTTATTCTTGAGGACGTGGAAGACTTGGTCATAAAAAACGGCCACCAAGTAGTAGAGGAGATTTTGGGATCCTGCTTTTTTTCTTAAGACAATTGGATTAAAATTTAATAGTCAAAATTTAAAAAATAAAAATATTAAACATAGTTATATTTTTACTTTATTTTTTAAAAAAATATTAATATTTGTTGAATATTAAATCTGTTATTTTCTAGCAGAGTAATAACTACTATGCTCACCGATCTAAACTGTACATAAAATAAAAAGTTCAAATTACAATAATTAAAAAAAAATACACATTTATCTATGATCTGTGCATTCCCATAGAAGAAACTGTCATTATAATCCACAGTTCAGAATATGTACAATAGTGACTAATTTGTATAACCAGCAATCTCCAACTTCTTATTTGTAACTTGTTGCCTCAATATGAGAAAAACTATTCATACATTATTTTTACATCTCTATATATATAAAATCCCTAAGACCAAGAAAGACATTAGAATCTAACCTAAAATCCAAAGATCAAATCATATGACATACCAACAACTAAAAAGCTCTTAGGGCATCCGGTAACCAATTGAACACACTCTAAAGATTCAATCCCGGAACACTCATTTTGCACAAAGGAGGTTTGAAATTTGTTCTCCAGAACACCTCATCCCACCTCTCGACAAATTGTTTTCGAAACCTACTCCTCTAATTTTCCATCTCTTGTTCTAATTTATTTGTTAGGAAATAAATATTGTAATTCAGATAGTTAGTCTCAAATATTCAAAAACTTTTATTCCGATTAATGGTATGTAGAATTTGGATTAAAAGATTCAAGAGCTTGCTTGAAAATCTCTCAAACCGAAATTCAAATCTAAGGTAGGCATTACACAAATATATATATATATATAACCGAAGGAACCCATTTGAAATTATAGTTTTATTTTAGACTTATTCTTCGTAAAATAACCACTCAACTATTTAATTGGTGCGGTAGGTTTAAAAGTATTATCTATGAGATTGATATTTTCCTGAGTAAGAAATAAGTAAACTCAAATTTCATGAGTTTACTTATTGCTAATTCTCATGAAGCCACAAATATGGGACAAATGACAATTATCCTCGTAATGGCAACAGGTGCAGCGTCTACAACTTGGTGGCAGTAGGGCAGTGCAAAAGTGAGCAAATTAGATTATAATTATAAATAACAAAAAAAATCATTCACATCAATCTATACTTTTTTGTTATTTATACATACCAAACATTATAATTTTGTTACGTAGACCCGAGCCTACAGAAGAGTACCAAAATTACAGCTAGACCCGATCATGATAAACATTTATTCTTGATTTCATATGACAAAGTTTGGATCGACTAATCCCGAAAGATATAACATCCATCCATAAATTTATGTGAGCTCATTATTACAATCAGATGAATAGGAAGCCAAGTCATTAGTAGTGACTAAAGGGTATCCTCTCATCTCTGCAACTGTAATGGACGATTTGCGACATTGCCCGTCTACAAAATTATCCATCTCTTATGTTTCTGCAGCATTCAATCACCCAACTTCAATCAAAAGATCAGTAACCATTCATCCACTCCAAAATATCCTTCCTGATAACACCATCAAAGCCTGCTGGTCTTCCATAGCTCGATCTTAGAACTTGAGAGCCATTGATGCATAAATGCCTGAACTGAGAAGTAGACCCAGCAGGCCTAGCCGATCGCAGCATCATGGCTATTGTTGGGAAAGATTTAGGCCATGTATTTATAGTAGTGGAAAAGAGATTTTTGTCAGAACCCTGGGCTAAACTTCGTGCATTTGATCTCACCAAGGATCTGAGAGTTTACTGCTGTCTGTTGGCTGTCGGCTTTGTCGAGTTGATGCTGCTGGGTGCAGTGGGCTTCTCACAGATAATGCCATGGATGTTAGCAGATGGCTTCATTCGGTCAAGCCACCTGAGGATCAAGTTGCCGAGATTCCTACCAGCTTCTTTGTCTCTCTGCTGAATGTTGTGAACAACGTTGTTTGCTACATCAAATACAGCGCGAGTTCGTCTGCAGAGAAGATGAATTAGTAATAGTAGCTATTAGAATTGTCCAATATGACCGAGAATATGGTAGCACATACTAGACTTTATCAAGGGGAGAATTAAAAACTATTTTATTCACCAATTATCCAATGTATATGTTAATAACTGTAGGTTAACACACACACACACAAAAATAGAAAACATCAGGCAACATTTTGTGTGTTTCTAACATCATAATCATTATTAAAGCTTTCATGTTCCAATAAATGTTGTCAACAACTATGAATCTATTTTATCATTTCACTCAATTTAGTATTATATTCTTTAAAAGTAAAAGTTGTTAGAATTATGTTTCTTATTGGCAATTTCCGTGACCTTACATATTAATTTATCGGCCCTTTCCGCCCTCCAGTCACTCGAGCCCGTCCAAAGCCTCCGCACCATTCGTTGCTCGCTACCCGCTTGACCCTAAAAAACAGTATGGACCCTGCTCGCTCTGCGCCCTCCCTCCCGCTTGAGCCAAATTTTCAGAATAACCCCCGTTCGCTGTGCGCCACCCCCACGCTCTAGCGCACGTAGGGTTTCTCCGGAAACTCTTCGTGCGCCCGCCGCGCGCTCCAACTGCGCTCGAGCGCGTTGGCAACGGGTATATTTTTGAATGTTATTTGAGCCCTCTATAAATACTTGGCATATGTTTTTGGTACCCTAAGCAAAAAGAAAGGACTCTTGGCAGATTATTTTCGTGCCTTACTTGAGAAGAAAGTTGCTCATGCTCCATTGATTTTGCCTCTTTTGAGAAAACTAAAAGCTACAACTTTGAGCCTAATGACTAACTAGTTTTCTCAACATTTTTCTCTTTACCGTGCAAACATTTCCATCCTTCTACCTTCGTTGGAGACGTCGGTGAGTTGAAGAAGGAGACTCGATCGCGTTGGGCAATTCAAGTGGCTAAAGAGGGAAGATTGACGTGAAGACCGGAAGGTGTCCGGTTTCGTTGCCACGGGCAAATCCAAGGAGTTCCTTGGTAGGGATCACGAGACGGGAGTAAGTCGGAGAGTTTAGCGCGTCGTTACCACCCGATCTGTAAGTTGATTTTCATAGTGTATTACTTCCCTGGTCGTTGAAGCCCGGAGGATTTTTCTCGATTACCGTGGGTATCGAGTTTTTTCTTCGTCACAAAAAATCGTGTCTTTTTATGGTTGTTTATACTTGTTTATATATTGCATGTTCGTCTTAATCGTTAGCATCTAGAAATAAGTATTCTTTACGTGTATTGAATATTTAATCTGTACTGCTTCCGCTATATCTATCGGGGTCGAAACTTGATTGTTCACGTTAGCACAAAGAGTGCTTTTTCAAAAGTAAATTTAAATTATTTTTATTATCTCACTCAAAATTTTCTTAGATCTATCATTTTTTTTCTTCAACCATAACTAACTCCTCTTTCTAGTATACTCAATAAAAGAAATGGTCTCTACCAAGTGATTTTGCTCACTGATACTAGTGAAGCTTGATGCCCATGCATAGCCACGTCTTCCTTCTATAGATACGAAAATCATGCAATATACGAAGATTACACTTTTCATCGGAAATTCATATGTTATCTCCATCAAGTACACGAAAATTACATGTCAATCATCATAAGTGCCACTACCTCATCAGGTAGGCTTGTATTATTTGATTTTTCAGTCAATTTATCGAGACTACGCACTTGAAAAAGTTCCCAGTCCATCTCATCATGGGTAGAGTCAGAAATTATGAAAATGAGGAGACAAATATATGCTCAAAACTTAACAAGCAAATGGCTAAGAGGAGACGCGAAGAAGTAGGTGAGTTTCTCTTTGGAAAATTAAATGAGACAGATTCAACAACAGTTACTGAATCTACAGGGCATAATATGCTTTTTATTCGAAGAGATTTAAGCTTCAATCAATTCAAATTTAACAAATCCGTAGTTGGACATTTTATGTTGTGCAGCCTTCAAAATTTTGGTTCTTGCCCCTACTTCTGTTTGAGTGGTTGTCTTTACAGGACACTGGGATAAAATGCACAGAAAAATCACTTTATTTCCTTTCTCAAGTTTGAAATGGTTGAAATGTAAAATAAAATAATCAATTAGCTGTCATAAAAATATGGATAAAAGAAATACACACTTTTTTTCATAAAACTGTCAATTCACCTATGGCCATCAATCGAAATGTGATCATTTGATGCAGTTAGGGCAACTGAAAACTCAAAGCAGCAATTATCGCAAAAGCAACCAACTGGAAAGTTATAATGACGTACTTCTCAACCAAAACCAAACCTAATTGTAATGCTCAGTTTTCATTTGATGTAATTTGGTATTGTATGTTATTTTGAGTATTTTAGATGTATAGAAAAAACTATATATTGTAAAATTTTGAAGGATTTCGGAGCAAGAGGCTGACGCCTGAGGTGCACTCGTTGTGTGCCTGAGTGCCGAATTCAGATTGGTGGCGCTCGAAAGGTGCCAAAGGCAATGCTCGAGTACCAAATGCCGAGGGTTGGCGCTCGAGGCACACATGAGTGGCATTCGAGTGCCGGGTGACCTATATAAGCTAAGGTAGCGTACTGTTCATCATTTCATACGGGAGAAGGAAGAGAGGAGGGAGAGAGAGGAGGAGAAAGAGGAGAGAGAAAGAAGAGAAATGGTAGATTGGAGTATCATTTTGTCAAATCCATTTGGTAGGAAATTGAGGCAAATATTCTTGCACTCTATCCTTGGTTTGTTTTCATATCTGATAAAATTTTCTTGCATTTTAAAGGTTTAATGTTCATGCATACTATTTTTATTTGGCCTATTTGTTTCCTTCGTACATGCATATTATTTTTATCGATCGTTTAGAAGTTTTGTTCGGGTTTTGTAAATGTTTGAGGGTTTTGTGTATTTTATGGAAATATGGGTAAAGATTTGGGATAATATATTTATATATCAGTATATTTGTATAGAAAAAATCATGAAACTTACTTGGGCCGTGTATTGGTATACATGTATCGCTGCCTGGAGCTTGAGATCTTTACCTTTATGATACGATTCAATATGTGATATGTGACCCTCTTCCGACAGGGAGAGCTTTGTTTCCCGACTGGGAAAGCTTTGTGAATCTCTTTTTCCGCCGCTAAGAAAATGCTTTGTTTTGTAGATGACTCATTCCATTTGTATTTTAACAAGAACCATCATAAGCAAATTGAACAAAACTAATACATTCGGATGTCCTGATATATCATATTTGACTTCAGAATTACACCCAACACCGTGGGTGGCAAAACATAGTGAGCATGTTCTTTGTCTCTAAGAAAGCGTATATGGTCAGCCCTACCGATGGGTCTTAATAGTGGTTAATATAGGTTAAGGTTACCGAAAATATGTATAATCCTTCCTCAAGTTGGTTTCTTAGTATTTGGTTCTTTGATTTTATGCATACTTTGTATTTCTACATTATTTTGTATTTAGGCTTTGTTTCAAATTCGTAGGTTTGCCCACAAATAGGATTTAGTCAATCTCATACATTTGGATACGTGATTTCGTTCAAAAACACACTTCATTTTCATGTGATTTTATTCCGAACTTTGTTTCGCTCATATATGATTTTGATCCGGATTTTGTTTTGTTCAGTATATATTCCGTATGGATTGTGATATGATTTGGATTATATAATTTCGTTCTGAATTACGTTTCGTTCAGAATACGTCCCGATAGGACTATGTTTTGATATGGACTATAATTTGAGTATGAGACTACCTTCCAACTTTTGATATTAGATTTTCAAATTTGTGTCTTTTATGCGGTTTGAATGTATTTATAGACTCTCCATCTTATTTCGGACATTGTTATTTATTATATGATATCGATACTTGATAAGATTTAGGCTCATATTTTTACTTTTTATCCATTCAGATTAGTAGGTTTAGATATATTGTAGGAGATTGGACATTGATCTGATCGTCGTTCGTCTATTTTGGTGAGTTTAGTTTTATTTTTGGGCTAGATCTGTATCAGATGTATTTTGGGTATTAAGTTTGGCCAAATATAGGCCTGCGATTATGTATTAAGATCAGTTGGGTTGTTGTACATTGGGTTTTGTTGTTATGGTTGGTTTGTCACCTCCCTTGCAATATTTGTGGAGCAGGTCGTATTTATTATATTATTCGATTGATTATCCGATAAGATCCTGTACGAGTTATTATTAGTATAATTATCTTATAGGGTCATGTGGAAGTGCGTTTTGTCACGCTCGGGTATGAAATTTTTTATTTTGTAATTATTTTGAAATTTTAATTTTTGTGAATTATAATTAATTAGACCTGCTTTTGGTCCGGGTTCATAACAATGAATGGTATCAGAGAAGAGTTATAAAGAGAGGTGTCTTGGGTCATTTTGGAGAGATAATTAATTAAAAATTTTGCACGATAGGTGATTCCATGGCGGATAATAGAGATTCGGGTGGTGGAGGATCGGGTTCTAGCCAAGGGGACGATTATTTAGCTATGATGGGTCACATGAGCAACATAATGGACCGTATGATCCAGCAATAAGATGAAGATTTAGCCGCCATGAGAAGGATGACCAATCAGAGGCAAGGTAGAACACCCTTCGACTGATTCAAGAGTGAGCCTGTCCTTGAATTCTTGGGAGAATTTGATCCGATTAAGGCTGAAAATTATCTTCAGAAAGTGGAGGTGTTTGAGGT
>JAOVVI020010722.1:0-10905 GCA_028571085.2 Nepenthes alata
TGGTTCGTGTTGTACAGGTTCTTGGTCATCAGCGACGGAGACAGGACCCGATCCAGATCAACCCGCAACGGAAAATTGGAAAGTTCTCTAATCCGTACAACAACCAGAAACCCGGGACGCAACACATCTTAATTTCCAAAAATATAAATAATTTCTTTTTTATTGGGAAGCTGAAAGCTAATCCTGCTGGGCAAAGAACAGCTCCGAGAGCAGGGCATCTGTCCTGGGATTAAAACTTCATAACCAACACCATTATTAATATTAACCACACTTATACTGATATCAGTTATATTAGATTATAAATATTTGCATTAGACATAAAAAAATATCATATTAAAAATGAGTTATATACTAATATAACTCAAAATGAAATATAATTTAGGCAATAACACCCAAGATATCAAGTAAGAGATACAATTATATAACACAAAGTGGAAGTTAAAATTCGTAGGACTAAGAATTATGTATTATATAACAGTATTTGATTTGTGGGATGGTTCAACAGAGGCGAGGAGAAAGAAAACTATCACCAGACATATTACGATACATTGCCAATACGATAACATATCACGATTTTTATATGATATTTAGAAGCATCCCAGTTGGAAAGCTCTGATATCAATATATATTTTTCAATATTTTACATATGGTTTGATGTTTCATGGCATGATTTTAAAGAATAGGGTAAAACCAGAACAACTTACTGTGTGAATAGAGTAATGTTTACAGAATGTTTCGAAGTCATAATAAGAAGACCACCATCAGTTCCCTTAAGCTTACGAGAAAAAACTTCCAAAAGAGCTTCAAAAACGACAAGCACAAGAAGAAACTAGGCGTGTATAGAAAACTCAAAGCTGTCAATCATACAATCCTTCCTGTTCCCAGACATCAACCAGGAAATCTACCATTTCCTGTTCATGGAGGTTCAATTCAGCAGTAAGCAGAGACGAGCAGCAGAAACTCGCCAAAATGCAAAGAACCAAGGAAATTAATTATCTTCCACACAATCTTACCGAGAGAGGGATCGCTTGGCCAAAAGGTTCCTTGGTTGCTAGCAATCTGTCATAAGTCGCGCTTAAACTGCAAATGCAGCATACAAGTTTTTAACTCTGTGGAAGAAAATGGTTTTTCCATCTCCTAGAAGTTTCAAGATTCATGTGTTTTTCCGATTGGAGAGGGAGATAGGTACATGCTTCTCGATGCTTACCCTCATAATTTATTCAGCTCAAACTATATCTTATATACTCAGATATTGTAAGATATTTAGCACCGAAGAATAATTCAAACACTAACTAAATATGATGTAACTTGAGCTGCATAACATAATAATTCAGTTCTGTTGCAATCAATTTCATCCGAGATCCAAATGTGGGAAAATGAAGAATTTAATGAAACTAATCATGTTCCCATTCTAATCTACATTTTTTTAGTTCCATTTACTATTCATCCAAACCCTTCGGGTAGTAGACCCCAGGAGGTGGTGCTGAGAATGCTCAAATATAGACAAAAAGTTGTAAAGTACGAGTTTCAGATTATAATTTGATTATGATTAATTAGGTTAAGAAAAGGAAAGTTTTAAGGTTAAATGAAGAATTTATGTTAAAGTCAACTTTGGATCGGGTCACATCGGATCGAATGATGCTTGACCGGCGCCTGATACACACACCTACGTGTTCTAGGCAGAGGGGTTGCACATGAATAATGCCAAACTAGCGCCCAAGCATATTTTAATTAGATTGCTCACACCTGTTGAGCACTTGAGAAACACTCATACCCACTTTTGGCAGATTGCCCATACCTAATGCGCGGCTGATATGACGCTTGTGTGCAGCAGTGTTTTGCCGCAGCACCCGATATGCGCCTAACGGATGCACGTGTGCTAATCTTTTATATAAGTCCCATCCGACTGATTTTCAGTCATTTTCGCCTGATTTTTCAGAGAAAAGAGAGAAGGAGAAGAGATGAGAGAGAATGAGAAAGAAAAGGCTAGAGGAGGACATGTGAAGTGAATCCAATGAATAATTTGGTAAATTTGAAAACAAGACTAGTGCATCCCAAGCCTCTTTCCCTTATTACTGATTTTTTCCTATTTCATTGAGTATTTATTGTTCCAAATGCTCATACATGCCATATTTTTGTAACTAAATTATTTATACTTCACATGCATAAACTCTCACTCTTATTCTTTACAATTTTTATGAAGCTCATATTTTTAGTTCATATATATTGTGTTGTCAAACTAGTTCACAGCAATTTTCACTCATGCATTTTTTAAAATTTTGATTTAATACTCTTACATGTTTGATTTTCATACATAATGTCAATCATGTTCTAAATCCTTAAGTTTATACTCTGCATATGTTGAAATTGCTATAAACTATCCCCGCATGTTTGACAATTGAAATAAATTGTTAAAACTACAAGATTTTATAGGTTTTTATATGATTCCTTGCCGTAAACAGTCCATATATTTAAAAATTTTATAATGTAACTTTTATATATATTAAATTTTGCACATCCAAGTTCCTATGGAAATTTGATACACTACATGACACGTATTTAAAAGAATAATAAAGAAAACTCTACAATCTATGAAAGGACTAATTATATTTTCTCCTGTATGATAAAATTTAAAAGATTAATTGTATTTGTGTAAAAATTTTCATTTGTTTATGTATGGACCATTGTAGAAATCAGAGGTGATATATTATAATATGTCTTAATATATTATAGTTAATATATTATAGTGACAATCGAGGTTCGAACTTATCATCCACGGCTTGAAAGCGGCGTTCAACCCCGTCTGTAAAATTATATGTATGACAACCCACATACGAATCCTGAATAGTAGTATAAAACCTTTGGTTGTGTGAAAATATACATAACCCGAGTTTCGATTATTTCCCTCATTTGTCAGTGAAGCCCTACCGATCCTTGGTTCATAAGAATTAGCATGATTTGAGCATGGTTGTCATAGCACATTGTTGGATTAAGAACTATAAAAAGAATTAGAATCTATGTGTGAATGTTGAGGAAATTCATGGCCTTGAATATTAATTTTCATTCATTGATCCTTCTAGCATGTTTTAATATAAATTGTATATTCAATTATGAAAAATTTATATACTTTATTAAACGATTGACTCATTTTTACTTTTATTTTCTTGCAACCCCGTTCAAATTAGGGAGTTTGGACACACTTGTAGGTGGAAGAAGTTGGTGGATAAACTATTTGAGGAATTAAAATTAGCTTTATGATGTTTGTTTCCATCTCGGTTGATTGATTTTGTATTAATTCAGTTATTGCGATATTCTTATCGGCTATATAGTCGGATTTCTATCATCATTTCGATAGTTTAGTTGAATTATGATTTTGAGTACTCTAATATGAATGAGATACTCGTCCTTACGAATGTTTTGGGATCAAATTATTACCTGTTGTCAAGCCACTAGATGGTGCAGCATTTTGGATCCTGTGATATAATTCATTACTTTATTTCGGGTCATTTGTCTGCATATGACTATAGGGTCATCCCCAATGCCAAATTAAATTAAGATCATTAAGTTTCAAAAATTGCAGGACATCGGTATTGGGACATGACAAAAGTAACCAGTAAACAATAAATGGCAGATCATTTAAGCGCAAGTGAAGAAATACAGGCAAGAGGAAAACCTTATTCTAGATTCCCGTAAGTGACAGGACTGATTCACATGTCTTCTACCTCCTGTCCATTGAAGACGGATTTGATTCCATAGAAGAAGGCCTAAGATTGGGAAATCATCAGTGTCTTTAGAATGATCGCATGATCTTACCATAACAGATGATCTTGCATGAATTCTTGCCTTTAGAAATGATGAAATCTCTCAGAGATTCTAAACAGGAGAACAATCAGAAAAAAATTAGTATCAGTGCACATACTTGAGGGGCTTACCATGATTCACGAATTCATTATTGCCACTCGTGCTTCCAGAGCCGAGATCACCACAGAAACTCTGGTTCGATGTGTTTAGGGAGGAAATGCTTCTTTGAGACTGAGCAGCACTGTTGTCTATATCATAAGTGCTGGTGGTCGAGAGATAGTCCAATTTGCTAAATTTCTCCCCTATCCTTCCATGATGAGGCGGTCCTTTCAATGGCTTGTCAACAGCCAGAATGCATGCTTGCTTAGTGCAGTTTCCAAGACAACCTCTGTTCTGTCACAACCCAATTTATGATTTTTGCAAAACTAAGTAGCAGCAGATAACGAACAATTACCAAGGGGAGGCCTATTAGTGCTGAAATGTTGACAAACATGTGTAAACTAGTCATTGTAAATTCAGACACTTTCTTATCTAGTCATTGTAAATTCAGACACTTTCTTATCGACCTTTTCCTGACTTAAATTAGAAAGAGAGTTTTAGATATTGAAATATACATTTTCTCCACCTTTGCTCATAAAGCAAATGAATATTTTCATAGTGTGAAAGAAAAATCCAAGACCACTGGGTCATCAAAATATAAAGATCTTTCTTTTGGTCAATATGATAAACTTTATCTTGATTTAATGTCATCTCAAACAGCCACCCCAAGCCCAGCAACAGAAATCCAACATTAGATGATCTTTGTGATCATTACCCTAGCAGCATCGATCATCAATTGTTCAAATGGAAAGACCAAGGCATGCATATCTACCAAGCAAATTGGTTCAAGCTGTTTCCAAATCAATAAGCATCCACCTCTAACCTAACAAATGCTAAATGTAGTGATCTTTTTCTATCGCATAACAGGAAACTAAAACGTTTAAAACCCCTCCACACAACCTTCTTCCTAAAAGATACATATTACAGAGACAAAAAGAGAGATGGTGAGGGGAAGAGAAAGAGAGGAGGAGAAAAGAAGCCATGCGACATACAAACATTTGAAGCAATCCATTTCAATACTACAATGAGAAGAGAAGAAGCAAAGAAACATTTTTGTTACTAGATCAACAAATATACAACTTGCAAGAATCAGACTCCAGATAAACTCAACGAGGGAACTAAGTTTAAGAAATGTTTCAATGAGGGGCAGGGAAGGAAAATGTCATTATTGATATATTTCAAATGCAATTTGGGATGCTTCCATCGATAATCATCTATGCAACATCAGAAGAAGTGAATGCATAATGTGACACTAGCCAGCATTAATTAAGATTCTGAGCTGGGATTGTTACCCCTTAGACGAAATGCAGATGCAGTACACTTGAACTGAGAAAGACAGTCATCAATCTCTATGAGTGCATGCTAACTAAGAATCAATTGTTTTCTCACATCCACCACAACGTCAGGAACCAGCAGAGAGAAAACATAATAGGGAATGAATGTGGTCCTAAGGTGTAGATTGAAAGCAGCTGCCACACACACTACGCAAATGTAGAAACTTCATAATCATCGACAACAAAGCCATTAATTCCCTTAATATAAGGAAACATTTAATAAAAGTGAAACTTGGGGGGGGGGTGGTCAATGTAATCTGTTTTATACTAGTCAATATTGCATCAATCACCAATATTGTAAAAGTGTACCAACCAATAATAAGCATGTCAGTAGGAAAAGAAAGCAAAGAAATGCTTTGACCAATTCACATCATCCTCAAATTAAGACCCTAAACATATTTACAAACAACAAGAACTCAGATCAAGAAAATCAACAACCCAAATTGAACCACAAACAAATGAAAATGCAAGTGCCCATTTCTTTGTTTGGATTGTATAAACCGTAGAAAGAAAAAGTGATAGAGAATAACCATCGATAACAGAATATTCAAATATTACACGGCTTAAATTTGGAAATTAATACGGAATTGAAAGAGAAAAGGACATACCCCATGCAAGCAAGGAAACTGTTGATCCAAGAAGTAAAGGAATCGTAAAGGATCATTTAGACACACCCAATTGGTCTAATGTCAAGATATGCACATAGGGTATTAGGGTTTCAGAGTTCTCGTCATTGAGGACGGGGAGATGGCAAATGGAAAAGATCAATACGGGAGACAAATGGAAGTCGTACTTGAAATTTGGGACTAATTCTTTCGAGTTTGTTTGGCTTATGCCACTTGGAATAGTGAGCGGGCCACATATGATTATCGCCTTGCCTCTCCTCTTTTTTTTTTTTCTCGAAGTTTGGTTGGCTCATTTTTTTTTAAATTATACATCATATTGATCGATTACTAATAATATACAATTATCACGCTCCTCGAGGCAGACTTAAAAATAATATTTTTTAAAGAATTTTATAATATTATTGAGTAACTTATATCTTGTAATTAAGAAAGAAAAAAAAACAAATATGTCAATATATCATATAATTTATCTTACTTTTGGATTGGATTATGTTGCATTTGTATAATATTACTGTTTCCAGATTGAAAATTTGTCGTTAGCCAACGTTATATTAATCTTGATTACTGAAGTGTGAATATACATTTTTTAAAAAAAATAATAAGCAGTGCTTCATAGTAAAATCAGCTTTCATGTTTGAGGCGCTTTGATAATGTGAGGAAAATATCAATTTGAAGATAAATTTTAAAGAGAACTTCAAAATTTTAAATGCAGCAATCGCTCATAGTTCTATACATTTTCCAATCATAACGCTAGAAAACAAATAAAATATTATTGGTAGTTGACGAGTAAAAATCCCTCAATCCGATCAATAAGGAAAACAATCAGCCGTACAAACGGCTGGAAATTGATGGATCACGAAATTGTTGGGACCTTTTTATTTTGGAAAGAAAATATAATCAGTCAAACGCGGAAGAATTCCACAAGAATTTAACATCTGACCCACCAAAAGCCATGGCAGCACGAAATTAGCACAACAGTGCTATTCTTCATATAGGCAATCCGCAGAAGACAGTCATATTCAAGCAGAAACCAGTCAATAGGTACGATCTCATTTCAGCATAACCATGAAAAAGTTGCAGAGTACTGCAAAATGAAGACGTGAGTTCCAGCATCACTGTCCCTGTCTCTGCTAATTATCAAAGTTCGATCTTTTGGCATTCCAATGCATTTGAACTCCTCTATATCTAGTTTCCTTCTTGTCAATTGTGTTGCTTAAGCAGAAGAGAAGCAAGGCCAAGACTCCGCCCGAACAGCACGGAAGGCTGCTGCTTTAGGGGTACAAGAGCTGTCAGACAGCCTTGAACGTTCTGCTTGTTTGAAACCACCTTCTGACAGCTCACATCTGAGAATCTGAAATAGGCACGAATAAATATGACAGTTAAAAAGAAATTCTAGCTCTACAGATTAGTAAGCTATTTCTGCAGTGGATTATTCGGTATCTAAAGTTATGTTTGGACTTTTAGTCCGCTTTTCAGCAATCCCAGCTAATAAAACCCAGTGTTATTCGTGAAAGATTGAAGAACCTGACCCAAGGAATGATAATTGTCCATGAGTACCTCTGTGAAATGATAAGTGCTACTTAGAATGCAAAGCAGAAGAGGTAGCTCAAACTCTAACTTCAATTTAGCTGCAATTTTTTTTTTTTTATTGATATGTGACAGATGAGTAGATCCATGGACTGCAGCATAACAAAACTCATTGAAATGAAGAGGTGCAAGAAGCTATGCACATGGGGATAAGAGGGCCTTCATGTGTGAATGTTGAGAAGCCTTGTCGTTGCTTATGCTTGGGATTGGCTGTGCACAATATATACACTCTCCCACGACGTTTGACAGTCCTACAGAACTCACACATCTTTCTCACTGATGATCGAACCTTTTTATATACTTTTTATGCTAATTATTTATTATTAAATATAATATTTAGTGACAAATTAAAAAAAAATTTAGTGACAAAATAAAAATTTGTCACTAAAAATTTTGTGACAAATGTTTACTGACAAATTAATATTGTTGTAGTGCCTCTTTTTACATTTGAAAATGACTTGCAAACTTTGAGTATGACTATAGTTCATCTTATGGTAGCATGTAACACAAAGAACATGATCTTAAAGTGGGTTTGCTTCATAACTGAAGAAGGTTTTATGTAAAGTTGGAAAGGAGAAGTGTGAAGTGGAAAATTTTCAGTCTAACATTAGCTCTTACAGGAAGGAAGTGATGGATTAAAGTGGAGGAAAGTAGATAGTTCAAAATTGCCACTGTCTTTGAGTCTTCTTCTTAATTATTGTAGAGCTGCCCAGTTGTGCTTCAAATAGAACCATTGCTTCATTTCCTGTTTTATCTCCCCCCCCCCCCTTTTTTTTTCTGTTTTGCCTACAGAACATCTTATTCTCATTTGATTCTTAGATAGGTCTTGAACTTTAATTAAAGGAATAATATCATTGCAAATTGCAGTAGAGGTGGGATTGTGTGATGTCTAACAGGGATGTTGGGAGTGGGGAATAGGAAGTTTGAGGGAGAAATTTGAGACGGACTTTGTTAACCTTCTGGGTGCTAGGTTTTGGTTAATCTATTGAAACTCCGATACCCACTAGACATGTTGTTTCCCAGTTTGAGTGCTGACAGTGTCCTTCATGTGATGTTTCACTCGAACGAAACCCTCCCAAGAGATTTCGTGAGCTAGTCAGGACCTAACATCCGAAGGTGCAAGGTTGGGAAGAACTCCAGTAGCTAACCACAAGTGAGCCGTGCCTTAACTGCTCAAGTGGCCACACGGATGATAGATGTCTCATTCCAATTTTAGGGTTACAATGAGCCATATCTTGAACACGAAGGTGCAGCAATAGAGAGAGAAATGAGAGGAGAAGAAGGGAAAATTTTGGGTATCCGTTTTGAGGTCTAATTCGTGCTCTGGGTTGTTTGGTCTCTTGGTTGTATTTTCACTAGTTAGATTATTATAATTTATACATCTGTAACGTTATAAATTAATGTGTTTTCAATATTAGTGGTAAGCGGTTCTTAACTTGTTAAGATATTGGCTTAGTGATGACTATCTTTAACTAAATATCATTAAACATGGATCTCATGATTTTTCTCTTAAATGAAAAGGGTGTTTTTAAATATCTTTGATTAGGCAATTTGTGTATTTGATTACATGTTTGCCATTGCTCATGATTTAATTGGAAAAAAATGGTGGCTGAGAGTGTCGGGAATTTCTTTTGCCCAACATGTGGTTTTTGAGAATTGTTTTCAACTTCGTGTTGGTGGCTTAAACCCCAATTTGATATATTTGGTGTAGAATATCAAAATGAATAATAGTAGCTCGAGTGTTGTAGCTTTACGGCTTAATACCATATTGGTTGCTGCAGATTTCGGTCAATATGCAGTTAAAGCAACTTGTATTGCAGTATTTTGCATTTTGGAGAACTAGAAATGCTATTCATACCAGGAGTTTTATGATTTATTGTGGATGTCATTCAGACTTTCGTTCCTTCCTACTAGATAGATATCAAGTTATTTGCTTGTTTATTGATCGGGTTTTGTTCAGGAGAAATTAAATCGATCAAGTGTCAAATCTTCTTCCACCATCTCTGCCAATTCATTATGCCATGTGGCTTTCGGAGTGCACTCCACAATCTACGTTAATCTTGTTCTCAGTTTTCTGTGTTTTCTACTTCGATACGGAGCAATCACGAGTGCATACTACCGAGGAGCAGTGGGCACGTGACTTGCCTACGATATGACTCGTCACATCACATCTGGAAACGTAGAAAGATGGTTGAAGGAACTTCGTGGTCATACGGATTCAAACACCGTGATCATCCTTGTAGAAAACAAGGCAGATTTGCGTCATTTGAGAGCAGTGCACACCGAAGATGCCTAGGCATTTGCCGAGAGATAAATCACCTTCTTTCTTTATGGAAACCTCTGCCCTTGAGTTGATGAAGGTTGAAAACGCCTTCACGGAGGTACCTACACAAATATGTCATGTCGTGAACAGGAAGGCTCTTGAAGCCGGGGATGACCCAGCAGCTTTGCCCAAAGGGCAAACCATTGACATGGGCTGCTAGCAAGGCCGGATGCTGCTCAGCGTAGATCAAAAGGAATGGTCGAACTTTGGATGATAAAAACATTGAAGACTGTTATTCATCTGAAAGATTTTAGCATCATACGACCATGTCAGCTGCTCTTGTTGCTTTTCTTGATGGCCATGAGATTGTAATTTTGACATGGATTACCAAGGCTACTAATCCGTTCAAAAAAATTTGTAGTGCTTTGCTTAAGACGTAATGACAGTATAGTTGGTGTTTGATTTATACAGATCTGTGATTAAAGCAAGTTTAAACTTTATTCCCAATCCTATTTGTTGATCATTAGCTTGTAAGAAAAAAGAACACGCGCTAAAATTTATTGAGGAATGGGGGGAGGTATGCCAAATTCTTCAACTACTACATTTGGCATTTTCATGGGAACACAAGTTTCATATTAGCGTTGATAGGATAATGATTGAATAATTTATAACTATTTTTTTTTATTTATTTTACACAGCATAATGCTTGGATTTTCATTGGCCGATTCTTTCAATTGGATTAAGGTTGGGTTCTGATGCGTTTCGGGTCAGAGGGATCGGTGCAACACAAGTGTTTGAGAGTATAAAGATGTAGAGAATGAGAGATTAAAATCGAATTTTACGTGGAAAGCCTCCTCTTGAAAGAGGAGGAAAAACCACGAGGCTATGGGCTTTTGAAAAATGCTTCACTATGGTTCGAAGTCTTACAAAGTACAAGTCTTGGAAGTTTCTTCCCTTTTTCTTCCTCCAGTTTCTCTCCTTTGAAAGCTTTATCTTTGGGAGCTTTTTAGCTTTTGCCTCTTCTTTTTCGAAAGAGAGAAGAGTCCCGAGGCAGGAGCCTTTGCTAAGTATTTATAGAAAAAAATTATACCGTTGGGAAGAGGACACGTGGCAGCTGGTGTATGGCCGGGAGGCTGTCCACCTGTCCTGTCGGTCACGCCGGGCACGTGAGGGAGCTGTCCACCTGCCCCGCTGG
>JAOVVI020010724.1:0-12958 GCA_028571085.2 Nepenthes alata
TGGCCTTTCTGGCGGTCCTCGTCCTTAAATGGATCACCGTGTCCTCTCGGGTTGCCAGTTCCTTTGTCACTCGATCTGCTTCTTTAGATGCTCGTAAATGAGTTAGTCATTTCGGCCTGATTAGGCTTTTGGGCCAGCGATTGTAATTTTGGGCGTAGGGTTCCAGGACCCATCAATTACATAAACCATTACTACAAAGGCTATTTCCATATAGCTTCATACTCTACAATAATACATGATATATCTATATCCAAATCTTGCAACAGGAAGTCCCTCATTATGTCAAATATTATTATTTAATTGTTAATCTAAAATGTCAGAGGAAAAAAAAATATGTGAGATTAATAGATAATTCTTTAACAAAGAGAACAACTATTATGAAGATTAACATTATGTAAGAATTCAAGTTATAATAATTAAGAATATTATGTAATGTAATGATATATTTTATCGAAAGATATTAAATAGGAAATATTTGCGATGTTTACATTTCTGCCATTGCGAATCTAAGACCAATGTATTTATTCGTTCATTAGTTGAGTAAATTATTTCATACTTAGAATACTCTTCATCATCCTAGTGGGCAATGCTAAAATGTCTCACAATATGTCTGTAGTCTAGTTAGTTAATCTATCATTGGATATCCTAGATATCCATATTCTAATATAATATCCATTGGTTCTACAGGAGAAATAAATATATCATTGAGTTTAATGGATGGTTTCAATATTGGATAGTGCGGACTCCATTAAACTATCTTGGCTTCCCTATCATTAAGATAAAATAGCATTTTTGTATATTTTCCTTTATCGTATTTATGAAACGTAGAATGAAATATCATATTTAATAAAATTATAACACGAACTATTCAGGATCCATACACCAATAATTTCATCTTATCTTATTGTGTAGTTCTTTACCTCGTCCTTCCAAAAGTGACTATTCAAAATTGGAGTGTGAATGAGAGTAAAGGACATGTGAATAAAACTAAATATTAGTATAATGTATTTAAGTCCAATAATAAAACAGAACCTTTAAGATACCTTAATGGGTTGTTTATTTTTCTTTTAATTATAAAGATTCAATATGTCCATTAAATTCATTAATTAAAATTCATCACAATATTTTACATATTATTTATTAAAATCACATTTAAACAAGCACAACTTTATTTTTTATTTTAAGTTATCTAAAATATATCCATATAAAATAATCACTAAAGTATTTTCTACCTGATGCGTCCCTGGATGCCGATTATCGAACAAATTAAGGAGATGGATCTTCTCGGTGGGTCGAGTTGAAGCAGGTCTGATCATCGTTACTTTGAACCTACATCCTGCGCACCACAATTGACAATTAAGAGGTCAAAAGATTGCGAAATTTGATTCCCAATATGTCATTCGACACTCAAACCAGAAATCTTTCTCGGGCAGATAGAAAGATAGGGTGATGAATGAGCAATGCGTAGATGCATGTTTTGGGGAATTGAATGTTTATAGAGGGTTGAGCTTTGGTGAATGCGCTTGGTTGTGGAGCGGCTTAGAGATAAATCATTGAGTTTTAGTAAGTGCGCTAGGTTGGGGAGCGGTTTAGATATAGATGATTAAGTTTTGGTGAGTGTGCTCGATTGGGAAATGGCTTAAAGATAGAGGGCTGAGCTCCAATGAGTGCGCTCAGCTGGGGAGCGACTTAAAGATGGAGGTTCACGTTCTTTTTTTTGCCCATCTCCCCTTTTTCTGCGGAAGTAGGGAGGTATTTATAGAAAAAGAGTGCTAGCTAGCTGTCATAGGGATGTTGATTGTGCTGTGATTTTTGGCCCTATGATGGAGACCATTCCCTGCTTCTCTAGCAGGCTGCATTTTCTCAGGTGATTGGGACGCGACAGACTGGCAGTCACGTGGGCTTGCGTGCTGAGTTGGGATTGTTGAGTGGGTATTGTTGGGCTGCGCTTGTGGGCCCGTCCAAAGGGTGATTTTTATAACCCGTACCTTGTTGGACGGATTTAGGTCACGTTGTCTGGGCCTTAGGCTGCGAGGACCTTTGCCTGGGCTGTCACTTCCGGGGCAGTCTTCCTTACAGGCTGGATCTTGGGTCCGGCCATGGGTTACCGGACCCATTACTATCATTAAATAAATAATTATTATCCTCAAATAACACATTAAAACACCAAAAGTACATTTATTTTTTTTCCATTTCTTGTGCTATAGTGCTTCGAAGAAGTCACTCCATCCTGCAGAGGCTGCTCCTTCGCACATTTGAACAGTGTTCTTCAAGAATGAACACAGCCACAGAGCCCCTGTTTCACCATTTTTAACGTCCAACTTTGATTTTTCTCAAACTCAAATTGTTCACAAATATTTGATACAAAGGACTTGTCAAAATCATTATATATGATTCTTATATATCTATTAGACTCAAATTTATGTATCAATTATTACAATCGACCCTAATTTCACGAAATTCTCCCGTACCCTTGCTTTTGCACCATCTCAAATTTTTTCTCAAATTAGATCATATGAAAAAGATTTGACACAAACGAATAATCATTCAATATACTAAAGAGATATAGGTAGTAGAACAACAAGAAAGTTAAATAATTACTTACTCAAATTCATTAATTAGTTCCTTTTTCTTCCCTTGTATTTTGGCGCCTTCTTTTCCTTGTCATATGTTTGCTTCTGATAGTTTCATCCATGGTTACATGTTATGTGTGTCTTCTTTATTATTTGCTGAAGTTTGGGCTGTGGCTTGGTTGCCTGCTTTTATAATATTGCCATTAGTTGCTTTTTAATGTGAAATTTTCAAGCATTTTCATGTGGATTATCATTCCACAAGTTCATGGTTAAAAACAAGTTTTGAAGACAAATCTCAAAACTGCTATAGTAAAACAGCTTTGTTTCTCTTTACTCATGACAACTTATTGTGGCACTCTTTTAACTGCGTTAGAAGGGTCAAAAACATTTTAGAACCTTTTGTAAGGGGTTGGAGGGGGAAGTTGCTTTGAGGCATGATCATCTTTCGATGCCCAATCAATGGTAATAACAGATGAAATTTATGAAGAAACGAAATAATAAGAAGTTTTAGAAAGTTATGGACGACAAGAATTCTGAAGTCTCTGTATGAGTTATCTTTATTCTCTAGTATTACTTGGAGAGAGAAAAGAACTGACTCCAAAGCCCACAAGGATGCAAAGTACACCACACTTCGAAGAACTGTAAAGATATTTAGAGATTAGTTCTTAACTTGTTTATCATCTGGTGTGCACATGTATTTGTTGTCAAATATTTGAAGGGTAGGCTGTTGGTAGGGTGGCAAAAGAACATCAGTGGAACTGTGATAGGAGTGCACTGCTGACTTTGACCTCCTGGGAAACAAAAACATGGCTACAATTTCAAGGATGACAATAGTTGTGTTCTTCCTTCCCTCCATGTTCATCTGGTATACTTGGTGATTTTTTTGTTGCTGTTTATTGTTGGAGCTTGTTGCAGGAAAGACTTTGTGTTGTATGTTGGAGGCTCTGTTTGGGCTTTAGATTGGTGTCCCACGCCAGATCTCACTGCAGATTGTCAAATGAACTGTCAGGTACTTTTCAATACACTTCAATTTGCTTTCCTATCTTCTGTCTGTTTGTTTTGAAAAGGGCATTAAAAATGAGGAATGCTCCTCTATATGTATTGGAGGCAAGAACTCATCCTTTAATAATGACATGCCATGCTTGCCAGAGAATGGTTGATTCATGGCCAAATGAATACCGAGTATTTCACGTTTCACATGTATGGATGACGTATGGATGACTTATTTTTTCAGCCGGGCCAATAGTAGATTTAGTGAGAAAAATTGTGTTCATTAGCTGTAGTGTTGGCGTTAATTTAGTCAAATTCAAATAGCATTGCAATTACCTTGTCTGGAAAGTTTATCAAAGTTCTTTCGGTCAGTTAATCACTCTTAGACGCCTTATTTTTTCTTTGAGAGTATCACTGTCAACTCAGTGAATTTCAAGGATTCCAACTTTGTGTCTCATCTCCAAATCTGATTGAATATTTGGAAGACAATCGCATTTGTGGTCTTTAAACATGCAAAGTCACAGCTATTATGGTGGGTCGGCCTTGCGCTCTTGATGTGGAAAACTCTTAAGGTCGCATAAATATAAAAAATTGTTCCATATGTTTTTAAGGCTAGTTATGGTAAAGACCCATATGAAATTTACCAGAGATCCCTGCATCAATTAATGATGGTGATGTTGCTAGCAGTTGATTGTTGGATGTTGATATTGTGACTGAGGAGGGGGATGGATGTGGGTGATTGTGATGGCATTTCTGATAGCCTGAGTTCATTTGATGTTGAAGAGAGTTTGTAGATTGAATCTCTTCCAATTGATTTTGCTTATGATTTGGTTCAACTGTATGAGACAATGGTGTGTTTTATTGTAGCAATTCTTGTGCTTTCATGATTGGGGTATTTGACCAGATAGGGTTGCTGGCTCTGCTGGCCAACTTGGTGAGCCTTCTGGCTGTGCTGGTCAATTAATGACTTTCTGTGCAGTAAATGCAAATACAATGCTGAAGTATTCCACCCTAAAAAAAAAAAAAAATTGGTCTGACTCTTCTTGAAATTAAAATTTTCTGTTTAGGAAAACAAGGGTTTCAGTTTGTTTGAGGAGATTGAATCTCTTCATATGAACCTTAAAGCTAGAAAGTTTAGGAGTAATGAGATTTGAAACAATGAGAAGGAAACAGAACTTGAAAGGCTGCAGTGGAATGTCAAAGATTCTAAAAAGCCTTGATGGTTGTGCTTGGTCATCTCAGGGCATGATTTTCATGGCATTGTAATTTTTTTCCCTTTCTGGTAGTGTTTCTCTGGGTTTAATTTAATGTGGCAAAACAAAAAATTTTGAGCTTGTTAATACGAATATTATGATGACAAAAATTACTTGGTTTAATTGGATTTGCTTTCTATTTTAAAAGCTGAACATATCTTCGGTTTACTTCGATAATTGGATGCAAAGTTTTGGTGATTTGCTAATGGAAAGCTGGACAGCGGATTAAACAACTGATCGTTTCAGCACTCTATCCTTTCTGTTTTTGATGGGCTGCAGAGGCTGTCCTCTTCTTCCTCTGCTCTGTTTCATTTTAACTTGTTGAAGCTCTAAGCTATTTGTGTCTCATTTGTTATGTTTTCTTCTTTCTGCAATTTTTCTATTGTAATTTTCTTTCTCCTGGATGCCTATACCTTACCAATCAAAAGACATGAGATTCATTTCTCTCATGATTGAAGCAGGGAGGACATTCCTTACTTTGTAATTTATATTATTATATGACTAACTGAATGCTATTGCTTTTTATGTAGCTTACTTGCTTCTTGCTTACTTCCTTTTCAGTTTATTGCTGTTTCTGCTCATCCTCCTGATTCAACTTGCCACAAGTTAGGTGCTCCACTTAGTGGAAGAGGAATGGTTCAGATATGGTGTCTAGTAAATGGTAATGTTGACAAGGATGTTACTTCATGTCTTCAAAGAAAGCCAAACCAAAAATTTCAAAAGTATGTTGCAAAGGAAGAGAAAACTCAATTAAAGACGCCAAGGGGAAGACCCAAAAAGAAGGAAGAAACTCAACCAAAGAGGCCAAGGGGAAGACCTAAAAGGAATGAAGAAACTCAACCAAAGAGGCCAAGGGGAAGACCCAAAAAGAATGAAGAAACTCAACCAAAGAGGCCAAGAGGAAGACCCCGAAAGAACCCAACAAATATGGTTCCTGATAATTATGAAAACCTGTTTATTCCAGCTCTTTCCATTCGGTTCCCTGAGAAATATTCAGATGATCTTCCTACAGATGGGAATTTTGTGAATTCTCCTGTTCCAATGAAAGGGACAACGAAAAAACGAAAAGCTGTTGATAAAGGAGTTCCTTCAAGTGATCCACAGTCTGCAACTAATGTGTCAAAAGGAAAATGGATAGATAAGGAAGGAGTTGAGAATGGTGGAGACAATGATAATCTTCAATCTCTGACAGAGTATGATGATGTTGAACCTTCTTATGAAAGCTTGGAAGGAAACAGTTTGGCTCAGAATGATGTGATGTCTAGTGGAAATGATGCAGGTGATTTCTGCTCTGAATTTGGTTCATCTGGCCATTCTATTCGAAAGGATCTGGTTCTTACTAGAGTTGTCTTATGCATCGGCCATGATGGAAAAGTTGCATGGGATGTGAAATGGAAGCCGTCTAATCCTTCTGATTCTGATTTCAAGCATCGAATAGGCTATCTTGCAGTTGTGCTGGGAAATGGATCTATCGAAGTGTAAGTTCTCTGATGTCCATAAGCTGTTGATTTTGATTCTTGTGCATTCCCCCTCCTCCCCTTCTTTAACCCTTTCTTTTGGTTGGCCAAAATTCCAGATAATTCTGATTTGAAAAGCTTGAACTGCCTCCCAAAAATCAAAATTCTGGTCATTGTGTTTGTTTTGGGAGTAACATTTGTTCCATGCATGAGAGTTTGGCCATTATGCTACCTTAATTATTTTATTCTCGTAAAAAAACATTGTGCTTCTGTTTTTGTAATATATGAAACAAATAATGCTTTCCGTTGTGTTTCTAGCGTCACAGTGATTTTATGTTGCTTATTGTGGATTTCTGGGAAAGTGTGGAGCCTGAATAGCATGATCAGATTGAGCTGATCAACTGATGTCTTTGCAAACATGTCCCCTATATATTTCTACAAGTCACAGCTAAAAATATTAGTTTCTGTCATGGCCTTGTCGGATGATATGTAACTCTATTAGGCATATCAGATGTAATTGTTTTGTGAATAAGAACCCTGGGGCAAATATCAGCTGCTATATAGTAATATATTGCCGATAGGGTAATATATCATGGGTTTTTCTCAGTATTAGAAATATTAATACCAAAGGCTCAATTCTGATATATATTGGCCGGTATTTCATTTCATGGTACATATTGGTTATGTTGTTCCTTCAACTGTGCTAACATAATGCACTTACTAGTTTTCAACCCTGTTTCTTGAAATGGATGAATCAAATTGGTTCCTCAAGCTACCGCAAAGAGGGTTACAAACTTTAATAGTTCAAAGATCATTCGCAGTTTGGGTTTGGTCATTCGACCCAACAACAATAAAAAATTGTTGGTTTTGCTTGTTTACGACTGACAGTAATGCAGCATGAATTTGTGCTTCTGTTGATACCACTACATTTGATGTCACAAAATTTCTATAATTGTGACATATCTAGGTGGGAGGTACCTTCTTCTAGGATGGTCAGAGTTATTTATTACTCTCGGAGGGATGAGGATATTGATCCTCGGTTCGTGAAATTGAAGCCGGTATTTAGAGGTTCATTGTTGAAGTGTGGTGACCGACACAGGTATTTCACACCTTGACATTTCTGAATGCATCTTCCATTATATGAACAGTTCCTAAGGTAAACGTTGTTTTAAAGGAAGATTTAAGTGTACAAACTTGCATCAGTCTGTTTCAGACAAACTTCTAGAGCGCTTTATCTGTCTTTTCTATCATCACCTTGAGACAAATGACGGATATTTGAGGCAATTTTACTGGGAGCTTGTGCAGGAAAACTCATGGTTGATATTTGGATGGGATAATCTTTCTGTTTGGCATAATTTAGTTGCATCATGCTCATTATTATTCAGCTCCTTTTCTGGGGTGGAAAATTTGCATCCTTCTGTTGTATATACATATAAGGAATGGGCCTTGGCATGATTGTAAGGTTGCTCATCGTAACCTATGGTTCATGTATTCAAACCACGGAAACAAGCTCCTTACAATGCAAAAATAAAGTTGCATATATTGGGCCCTTGCTATATATTACAATTTAGGAAGTCTGCATTTGGCCACCCTTTTCAGATTGGAATTCATATAGAATCATTTTATTGCAAAGGTTGGAGTTTTGTGATTTACTGCTATCTTTATCACACAGCTCAAATGTTCTACTGTTGTCTTTTCATGATTATGTTTCCTCAATGTTTATTCTCTATAACATTTGTGTATGGCTCGATGTTTGATCACTTTGGTCGTTGGTGGTCATTTTCACACTGCAATTTCTGAGCACAGAACAACACAAAATGATTGAAGGTTCAAAAAAGCCATATTTAAAGCTATCGATGTTTCTGCCCTCAATCTAGAGACAGGCTGATCCGAATATTGGAAATCTTTACTGTCTAATTTCATGTTTCATGGATTTTCCTTGATGCCTCTCGGTCAAATTTTTCACATTCTCCACCTTGTAGATCTCAGATTGAGGTCTTGCTAGGATTCACTTTTTGTTCTATCAATCTAGATGTGAAATCCATACAAATTGAACATGCTTGCATGTAGTTACTATTTTTTCTGTCTTTTCCTTGACATTTTACTGGGTGGTGGTTGAATTCTTCCATGCTTCTAATATTGCTGCACATTCCTTTCAGCTGGGGCCCATCCAAATCTCAAAATGTGCCAATTCTCTAGGCCAGGCCTGTTTACTCGGGCTAAAGCCTTTGTCCATGTTGATCCATCACAAAAATGGGCCAAGCTCAGTCATTTTCCTCCACGGCTGTAATTTTTAATATTTCCCTAATTTTCTCAAAAATTCAACCCAACCATATTTACATCGGCAACAATATATAAAACTCGGCCTGAGCAGGTCATTTTCCTTCTAATCATGCCTAATCTAAAAAATTTAATCAGACTTCAAATTTTGATCATGCCCGTCAATAATGATCTTATATCTTGACCATGTTCTATAAAATTTCAAACTAGCCCAGTTGGATGGCCTTGTTTTTGTCCCTGCATTGTTATGCTTATTTGACTGAATGATATTTTGGCATTTTGGTTTTTGGTTATGCAGCATGCCTCTAACCGTGGAATGGTCAACTTCATCTCCTCATGATTTGATATTGACTGGATGTCATGATGGAGTGGTAATAATTTAAGATTTGTGTCTTCACTTTATAGTTAAATCATATTCAGTAGATGGCAAGGTTGTTTGAATCTGCTTTATTGTGGAGTTTCAAAACATCCTTTCCCATGTTGATCTGAAATATCTCTTTGAAGTTTGTGTACAGACATGTAAAAGTAGTTTGCCTTAATGTAGTTGACTCATGAATTGTGATTGGATATTTTTAGCTGGCTGTTTCAATGGCTCCTTCAGCTGGTTTGTTATTTTTATTTCTGATGATTTTTTGGTTTTGGATATTTTCAGGTTGCACTCTGGAAATTCTCTGCTACTGATTCATCTAAAGGTACTATCTTTTTTGGAATCACTTCAACTGCATATCATCCTTCTTCTAGTAAAATTGTTCTATCATGTATGATATATCAGGTAAGTGAGAACTAAGATGAGTGACATTGACCAACTTTTTCCTTTGGTGAAAAGGTTGACCTGTGCACCTCCCCAAAATACATTTTGCTTTTCAAATTAACTTTTTTTTTTCCTTTTTTGTATATATGTGGAAGATGGAACATCCTTTTAATTCAATGTAGTTTTATTGCTTGAGATTGCAATTTTGCACTGTGAAGTTTTGTATGCTACTATCTGCAGAGACTAGGCCTTTGCTTCGTTTCAGTGCTGATGCTGTTCCTATTAGGGCCCTTGCTTGGGCCCCATGTGAAGGGTATGCCAATTCAGATTTTCATCAAATTTTTTTTTTCCATTTTGTTTAGTTGAAATCATCTTACATACGATGCCTATTTTTGTGCATCTGATATATATGGTGTCATATAGGCCATTATACTTTCTAAAGGTTCCTATACATATTCACCGTACTATGTTTTAAGCTGCTTTCTGGGTTTTATTCACCAGCTGTATGTTTTATTGATCAATGTTTTCACTTTTAAAGAAGGTATGAGAAATCTATCAAGGTATCAAACTACTTTGCTGGGACATAAAATCCATCAAACAACAATTTTTTCGGGGCCTAAAAACCATTAAATTTACATAAAAAGAACAAATTAACCAAATTAGAAAGTAGTAGTGAACTATACTAACTAATTTTATGAAGACTAAAAAACCATAAATCAATCTCCTTTTTTGGTTAATTTGTTCTCTTTTTTTTTTTTTTTGACTTCATTGGCTTTTAAGTCCGAAAATATTTAATGGCTTTTATGTTTGCACCTTGTTAGTTCGATGGCTTTTGCAAACTTAAGCCTCCATTTTATCAAACTATAGAGTGCAATAATTGAGTCTTGTTAGTCTTATGGTTTATATGGATTATAAATTATGAGCACTCGTGAATTTTCCTGCCAAAATAAAAGAAATAACATGCATCCATTTGAAAAACTATATCTGGAACATGTTTGTTATTCCCTACCTTTCCGGTATATTTTTCAATAAGAGCTGCTTATATAAATCATGGATCTCAATATTGCTGGATGGATGGTTGCAATATTGATGGTGGCGACAATTGTTGCTGGAAAAAGGGATATTGTCAACTATGTTTTCCAAGCAGATCTTTTCAGTGATAGGACCTT
This sequence comes from Nepenthes alata, assembly GCA_028571085.2. Classification (NCBI taxonomy): domain Eukaryota; kingdom Viridiplantae; phylum Streptophyta; class Magnoliopsida; order Caryophyllales; family Nepenthaceae; genus Nepenthes; species Nepenthes alata. Next base: position 10,474 of record JAOVVI020010724.1, read on the forward strand.
ACAATTTTCCTTTTTTTATGTGCTGCTTCTCTGGTAACCAGACAACCAATTAAAGTGACTCAATGGGTCATCCATATTTTACTTGAGGTTCTTATGTCATTGCAATACTTAGTTCTTATTATTGCATTCCTGTTTGAATTTTCATATCTGTTTCATATTTATTTCCATTTCCATTATTATTTTGGTTTTTGAGATGATTTGAATGCTTTTCTTTACTATATATTCAGTGACCCCGAGAGCTCAAATGTAGTTGTCACAGCTGGGCATGAGGGCATGAAGTTTTGGGACTTACGGTAATCATAGCGACTCATTTTTTTGTTTGTTATCTGTTTTAAATTTACAACTTTTATCAACTGTGTTGTATTTTGTTTTCCTTGGTTTTTTGTTGTTTATGTGGGAGCTACTTTTGTAGCTTATTTTAAATTTTGGCCATATGCAAATTTTTGCTAATTGAAATATCGGGCAAGTTACCCTGCTGGCGAAAAAAGAAGTATCAAGCCTTAAATAAAACGGGCAAATAATTCACACAGCTTTTGGATGTTGTTTATCTAACAAAAACATGTTGCATTGCTGAAGGCACCTTCTAATAGTTGCCGGCTTCAAATCTCCATTATCCTGTTCACCACCTCATAATTTCTTCTCAATTCCTCTTCCCTACAAGTTCTGCTTGCGTCTGCTAAAAATTATTCTCCTTGCCAATGCACCTCTTTTGCTGAATTTCTTAGTGGTTTTGCTATCAATCTGTCAATCGTGCATCAATATTAAATGCTAGGAGGAAAATGTTTTCTTTCTCCATCTCCTTTTACAGAATTTCAACCTTGGTAAGTGAACGCCCAATATTAGTCATTTGCAGTGACCTGCAGTGGGCAACAGGATCTTTATGGAGTATTTCTCCCGTGAAAGTGAATCCAACGATCATGACGGCTGTAAATATTAGATCCTCTGATATCGATAATGTCATGGCCTTGACCTGAGTAGGTAATTAATTAAATAAATAATTAAATAAACCTAACTAGATTTTTTTATTTCCTTTTTTTTTTTTGAACATCCTTGAATTAGTCAAAATCCAAATAACCCAAATCACACAGTTAGTCTCGAGCAAAACCAAATTTGGACAATATAATACACTTGATACTGGATAGCAAGCACAGAATCTGACTGAACTACCCTATTCGGTCTACAAATGAATCAATGTAACAACCAGCTAATACTAATCCTTAAGGAAAACATCTACTAAAGCACTATATGAAATATCACATGTAAAGTCAAATGTACAAATATCACGACTTTTCTTTTACAAATATTTTCATATATAAACAGAATGCGCTTAAATTACAATTAGTGCACGATCACCAAATAAACACGCATCAAGCGCTGTTCCACTACATAGGTGCGCATGAGCGTCGCATTAGGTGTGACTCAAGCGCATGAGCGCCCTAGAAGCGTGCATCAAGGGTTTCTCTTGCCTCGAACACGCATGAGCCCAACACAGACACCTATCAGCCGTTGAGCTCTATTCTGAAAGATTAAATTTTTTTCTCACATTTTTATTATATAATTATTTCTAATTGATGCACAACTATATTAGATGGGTCTGGCATTTCCGTGGCCAACCCAACTTGCAGCCCAGCCAGCAAGTACTCGAGACATGGCCCAGAAAGTGCGGTGATGACTGAAGAAGGTTCTAGACAGCCGTGGCCCACCGTGCAACCCGCCAACCCGAAGGCTTAAACAATTGCGCAAGTGAGCTCGCAGGTTGATCTGGAACTGTCCCATCCGCACAAATCATTGGCGATCCAGACTCCATGATGTGAAAGGTCACCTACCGAGTACAGCCACGCTGGCTATTCTGATGACGCAAGAAATGTCAGCCACAAATCCGCCGACACAGTGCGTCATCCTTGGGAGATGAGCTTGGCCCTCCACTATCTCAACAAAGGCCATGATTGCTAGGATCACTTCATGCATTCTCAATGAGGCGACACGGGCTACCTACCCCGAAGTTGCTGACGTCAGCCATGGAGTTTTGGCGGGAGCACACCGAGTCCTGCTCTACATGTATCCCTTCGATCCTACAGGGGAAAAAAGAGAAAAACCAATATGAAAGAACTCCTAGTGCTCTTGCCTCTTGGAAGTACCCAGCCACACTTTAATTCATCTTGTTGAAGAGAGCATCGTAATTAGCCACTCTGACTGAGTGCACTCTAGCCGCTTTGCATACGAGTGTTTGCTCCTCTGTTAGCCGCACCATAGCTATGTGCACCCATCAAAGCCCCATCCTCCAAACTATCATTCAATCCTCACTTTTTTTTGGTAAGTAATCATTCAATCCTCACGCTGCGTGCATCTTTGTATATTTACTTCATTCCTTCATTTTTCTATCATCATGGAAAGATTTTTAATTTGAACGTCGGATGATATACTAAGAAGCGAATTCCCGCTATCTTCTGACCTTTTCTTCGCTAGTTGTGTTGCACAGGATCAA